>WBMV01003662.1:387370-502403 GCA_013396655.1 Campylorhamphus procurvoides | reverse complement strand
CCAAACCTTAGGCATCACAGTTACCCTAGAAGGATCCACTTTTTCTGTGTTTCTACATCATATATAAATTAATATACCATGTTAATTTGTTATTCTTTTTCATTTTTGGATATGCTCTCAGCAATCTATTGGGGTTTTCATCATGTTTGTTTGGGTTTTTTTTCCAGGTAGTACATATTCAATTTTATTGTTGCACAGAATTCTGTGTTTCTTCCTTTTCCTCTCTTTTTGTACTAGTCATGTCATAGATTGATATCTTGAATTTTTCATCTCCTCAGAAAGCATTCAAGTCTCTTTATTGTCTCCTACGAATAAAACTAAAAAAAAAAAAAGAGAGAGAAAACTGAAGAGGTCCATAAATTATCATCTTCCTCTATTATGTCTTCTTATAAGTCTAATAGGAAGTAAGCAAACCAGAATATATACTATATAGTAAAAAATCAGATCCAGGGATGGTGATTCCACCACTTGCCTGGGCAGCCTGTTCCAGTGCCTGACCACCTTCAGTGAAGAATATCTTTTTTTTCTAATGTCTAGTCTAAACCTCTTCTGGTACCACTTGAAGCCATTTCCTCTCATCCAGTCACTTGTTATCTGGGAGATGAGACCAATCTCCACCTTGCTACAACTTCCTTTCAGGTAGTTGTAGAGAGTGAGAAGCTCCCACTTGAGTCCCTTTTCTCCAGGCTGAACAACTCCAGCTCCCTCAGTGGCTCCTTATAAGACTTGGGCTCCAGACCTTTCACCAGCTTCATTGCCCCTCTCTGGAGTAAAGGGCCCAAAACTGAACTCATGATTCAATATGCAGTTAAAAGTCTTGATGAAAAACGTTTTGTGCTTTTTTCTTTTAGTGCTTTCCTTCCTTTAAAGAATGTGTTTTTTGTCTTAATCATTCCTTCTTTTTCCTCCTCTACACCTGCCCTAGCCCACACACCTGAAAAGCTCTTGCATTATCCTTAATATACTGATTTGGGCTGGCTAGAGCTAAATTTCTGCACAGTATCTAGTATGGAGCTGTCTTGGATTTGTGCTGAAAACAGTGTTGATAACACGTTAGTGTTTTGGTTACTGCTGAGCAGCACTTAACACACAGCCAAGAGCTTTTCTGCTTTTCACCACACCCCACCAGTGAGGAGGCTAAGGATGCACAAGAAGCTGGGAGGGGACACAGCTGATCCAAACTCATATAAGAGCTATCACAGAATACATCATTTGGAAGGGACCACAGCAAATCATCTGGTCCAACCTCCCTACTCAAACAGGGTCATCCTGGAGCACATGGCACAGGATTGAGTCCAGATGGTCCTTAAATATCTCCGGTGAGGGAGACTCCATAACCTCTTTGGGCAGTTTGCTCCAGTGTTCAGTCACTTGCACAGTAAAGAAGTTCTTCTTCGTATTCAGATGGAGCTTCCTGTGCATCATGTTCTGCTCATGGCCTCTTGTTTGATTTCTTGGCACCACTGAGAAGAGCCTGGCTTCATCCACTTGGCACTTTCCGTTCAGATACTTATGTATATTGATGAAGTTCCTTCTCAACCATCTCTTTTCACGGCTCAAAATGTCCAGATTCCTCAGCCTGTCCTTGCAAGAGAGATGTTTCAGTCCTTTAATTATCTTCATGGCTGTCTCCTGGACCCACTCCAGGAGCTCCATATCTCTCTTGTACTGAGAAGCCCAGAACAGAGCACAGTACTCCATGCGGCTTTAGTAGGGGAGGATCTGCCCGTACCATAGGGCTTCATGATCAGCATATAAAGCTGTGGAAGAAGGAGAAAGGAGGGGTATATTCACATCATTGCTGTTCGTTTTCCCCAGTAACCATTACACATGTTGGAGCCCTGCTTTCCTGGAGACAGCTGAACACCTGCTTGCCCATGGGAAGCAGTGAATTCTTTGTTCTGCTTTGCTTACATGTGTGGTTTTTGCTTTACACATTAAACTGTCACCTCAACCCATGAATTTTCTCACTTTTACCTTTTGTTTGTCTCCCCCATCCTACTGTGGGTGCTTAGCTGTCTACCAAGAAGTGGGCTGTAACTGCCTGCAAAAAAACCTATGCACATGTTGTTTGTCAATTAGTATTTTGTAAAATACTAGTATTTTGAGAGGTTTAGATGGAAGTTGTGTCATGCACTTACGAGCATAAAAGTGCACCACCATATGTCTCACAGTGAATGTCTTCAAAAATATTTCAAAGAATTTCATGTCTTGCATCATTTATCTAAAGCCCCTGCATTTCATTTTGAGAAAATGAGTAATGCAGTTAGATCACCACCAAGCCAGGTATCATTTTAGTTCTATATTCTTCTTATAGGAAATCTGTGCTATTCAACCTTCTAACCACTGTGTAACAAAGTTAACCTGGAAATTTCAATTTCTCCATTTCTTGCCAGCTGGTACTCAAAACCTCCTTGCCTTGTCACAATTACAGATGTCATCATTATATATGTATCATTTATCATTATGTATTTCAATATAACCATAATTTTTGGCATTTGAACCAGTGGTAATTCCAGTCGAATAGTCTTTGTGAATATAATGAACTCTAGGAACAATCTATTTAAATACAAGCAATTTATCTGGAACTATTAATAAATAAACTTGGTTGGTTCGCATTTAGAATTTAAAGCTTAGTTGCATTTTCTGTTTTGTTTTGGTTTGTTTTTTTTCTCAAATAGGTGATAGATGTGAAGTGAATATAGACGAATGTATGTCTTCTCCTTGCCTCAACAATGGAAGTTGCATTGATGACATCAGTTCCTATAAGTGTCACTGTAAGAGAGGTTTTATTGGAAAAAACTGCGAGATAAATGTTAATGAATGCTTGTCAGATCCTTGTCTCCATGGAAGGTGCCTATTTTTATTTAACTATTATTATGTCCAAAATAATGTACCTAAGTAGCAATATTTAAGATTTAATGATATGGGAAGGTTGATAAATATACCTTTAATTATGTTCTTCCATAAAGTAAGAGTACAAGCACTCTTCAAGATGACAGATGTTGCCTGCTTAAGCTAATGTAATATACTGTTACATTATCTCAGTTTCTCTTTCGTTTTTGTTCATTAGCATAAACCAGTATTCAGTACATGTAATTAATTATAGTTTAATATACTTAAAAGCAAATCTTTAGTTGTTACAAGCCAGAAGGTTGAAATGGGAAGGTGTCTTTTAATATGACATCAATATCCTTAAAAAATGCCTCAGCACCCATAATATACACATTTGAAGTCCATTAATAAAACTAATTAAAAGTACCATGGCTTTCAGTAGGTTACCTCAGACCACTATTCTGAAATGTATGGAATGTTATTACCAGTGCTGAATCTGGAATTACATACCTTTGTCTGAATAACACTGTTTTGTATTTCAGATGTATAGATCTCGTTGATGGGTATCAATGCTCTTGTGAAGCAGGATGGACAAGCTCAAGATGTGAGATAAATATTGATGTATGTCTTCAAATTTATTTTTTTAATTATAGGGGAAAGGGTAATATGCCACTTGAAACTTATTTTTATTTAGTTAACTCTGAAGTCGGTTTCCTGAAAATGCCGAAACTGAAATTCAGTTGTTTAAAATGCCTTCTGAAAAGCTCGTTATTTGTTTACATGACACTGCATTAGGAAAGCTCATTGACAAAATGTCTAAAGAAGTTTAAAAGTGGAGTATGAATGATAAATTTGAAAACTCTCAGCAGGCTAAGCCAACATTACCTGAAAATCACTTGTCTCTCCGTCTGGGATATATAGGAAAATTACCTAGTTTGCCTTGTGAGTCCCATTTGATGTAACTTAGTTGTATATTTGAATAGTAAACATCAAAGTCAAATGTTCTACACTGAAAGTTGCCATATTTCAGCATCCAGGCAATTGTAGAATTCTATGCTACAAAAATAAATACAGTGCCCACTTTCTCCTCTGAAATTCATTAATACTTCTGTGTTTTCATGGAGAATGGCTGTGGACAAGAAAGCATCCCTATATCCAAGTCTGTGCCATGTAGTTTCCCATGGTCAGGAAACCAGCTTGTAGAAGGTGGCTACATCTGGTAAAACAATGAACAGTCCTTACAATATTGACCAGACTTTGCAGAAAATATTGAATTGATTTAGACTTTTTCAGGTTTTGTGCCAAACAGAGTTTAATCTGATCTTGGAATATGATCCTTTTAAATGTATTTGGTCTCATGAGAAGGTCTGATATGAGAGCTGCCTCCCTGTGGGCTATCTGGCTTATAATATTGTGCTTCTGAATTGTCAAAAAACATTCCAAAATGTTACAGAAACTTCTTTTTAACTTATGAATGAATGCAAGGACCTTTCATAATTTTTTATTTACAGCTTAAAGTACTAGATAACTAAAAATGTCTCATATTACATAAAGTAAGTATGGTCTATAATTCTTCTGTTGAAAATGCATTAAAGCCTCACACAGAGAGTAAATCTAGCTGGAATATTAGTTTCCAACTTCTTTTACAGAAAGAAAAATTCAGAAAGTAAGTAATTCAGCTCTACAGAATGCACATCATGATATGATATTGCAAATCTGTATGATTATCAGCTGTTGCCAATGCTAATACAGAATGCCCTTGGGTAATATTTTCTCTGACAACATCCATGATTTACACTTTTCTCCATTTTAAGAGAATGAGAGATTAAATGACCTGTAGAAAACTTCATAAAATTATATTCAAAAAATAACCATATTTTATACTGAGGTGTTTGAAAATGCATAGATTAAGAATTCATAGGAATTATGAAACAATATATGTATACCTTTGACAGATAAATCTGTCAGAGCGATGGCTTCATTTTCGATAGTCATTCTATTTGCATGCAGGGTGATTCCCAGATTAGACTATTCTGCAAGTGTCATATTTTAAAGGCTCTAACACTGCATTCATCCTGCACAGACATATGCCTATGCAATTCTTTCAGTGATCAGCTAGGCTTCCTGACTGTGTAGGGGTGTGCACATCTTGATTCTCATGGCAGACTTATGCTCTGTAATTGTTTTGTTCTATATTAACTTCAGCCATTTCCTTTGTTTCAAAATACCATCATGATTCAATCCAGATAGATAGACAGATATTCTTCATTTGAAGATACATTTCTTTGGGCTGTGCAAATTCACAAGGTTTTGTTTAGAAGGCAGGCTGCAGGAGTGGTCTTTGTGAGAGGAGTCCAGGGGCTGTTCCGTGCTGGAAACAACCCATTTGACTCAGCTCCAAACAACCCACTGCATGGTACAGCTGAGCCTCTCGCTCAAGATGGTGGCACCTTTGTAGAAATATATTTAAGAAAGAGTAGAAAACTGCCCAGCAGAAAGAGGAGTGAGGGGGGAAAGTGTGAGAAACACAATGATCTTGGCAGTATCAAAGGTCGTGGAAGAAGGAGAGGTAAGAGAGCCTCTGGAGAGAACCATGGTGGAGCAGGAGTTTGCCAGTAGTCCATGGAGAGGACCATGCCAGAGCAGACATCTTCACTGATTCCTAGGGCAGACCCCATGTTGTAACATGTGGACAGGAACCACAAGCCATGGAGAGGAGTCCATGCAGGGGCTGTCTTACCCTGCAGCATGGGAAGACAAACCACAATGAAGTAGGGGGAAAGTATGAGAAAGAAGGAGCAGCTAAAAGCTGGTGCAAACTACAGTCCTCCTTTCCCACCCTGACTGTACTTCTCAGGGTTAAAGCAGGAGGCAGAACACTTTGAAATAGGGGAGTGACGTTGAGCCTGGGGAGAAGTAGGGTGTTGGTTTAGGTTTTGTTTCTGTTTCCTGCTGTCCCAAAATCTGTTTCTAGTTACAATAGCTTAAATTATTGTTTTACCCAAGTCTGTTTTGCCTATGACAGTAAATGGTAAGTGATCTCTCTGTCCTTATCAGTCTAGGAGCTTTGTCATCTTATGTTCATTCCTTGTTATTTAGGAGAATGGAGAGTGAAAAAATGGCTGTGTGGTCATTGTACAGCCAGGCAAGGTCAGCAACTAAAGTGATTCAAATAACCAATTTAAAAATAAAAATATATTTATGTGTGTATATGTATTTCCCTAGACATACATGGATTTTTTTTTTTTACCTTTTTTGTCCTGGATTTTTTTTCAGCCTCTACCTATAGTTTGCAAGAAAATACAATTCAAAACTTTCTCCAGTTGTCCAATTCTTTTAAGGGGGAAAAAAATTATATCTTCATAGTTATAACCTATGGCTTTTGCATATCTAATGTGGAGTGTGGATATTGAAACTTTTCTGTCTTCTACAGTTTTCATTGCTTTTTCATTTATAGGATTCACTCAAGAAAGAGTAGCAAAGAAATATATGCACTATATGAATCAATTTCAATACACATGATTTCTATTGATATTTGCATACTTTTGAAATAGTAAAAGGAATGTACATAACTGAAAATTGATCTTTTCTCTCAGATAGATTCCTTATATGTGCAGTAATAGCAGTTATGGTTAGTAATAGATATTATTTCTAACTTTATTTTTGCCTTTTTTTCTTTGCTATGACTGATGGGACATCATTGGTAATTGTGCTTCTTCCATGCTCAGTTAAGGCTGTCTTATCCTGTCAAAAAGGGAGCAAAAAGTATTTTGAGTCTTTATACAAGAGGATATTGAGCTTGGTGCTTCTGCTTGTATCTAATAGAAAACTGTAATCAGACTGCATCCTAGAGTTGTTTTATTTTATCTGGTTTTACTGATCTTTCCATTTTCAAAAAAGGTAGAAACAAGGGGGAAATCAGGAAAAATTAACTAATTTTCAACAACAAGGCACCACAGCTTATGCGGAGGCAGAGAGCAATATGCTGCTACTTCAAGCAAATAAGCAATTATTCATCCGGACTGGCCAGATTACACAAAAGACATGAGACCTGACAATGATATAATTATCTGGGATTTGACTGGGAAGAACAGTAGGATTCATCTTGCCTAAGCTGAGGTGTCTTTGTGAAAGGTAGCTGTCTGTGCACTTATTATAGTCAACGAAAATGTGGTGAATATTCAGAGAGATCTGCAGAGCTGTTCAGCTGATGTTGAAATAGACATCCAGATTTCATTACTGAGTCTAGACTTTATTGACCATGATTACTGGGTCTTCATGGGCTAGAATAGGTGAGGCAGAAATGGGAATCCCCTCCCCAGAATTCTCTCTGTATAAGTGCAGCATATATATTTATGGGAAATATCAGTGTCTGTATAAAAAGCCTCAGATGAGCTGAATTCTCATTTGTGCCTCTGTGGGACTTCACACTCTTGAGTACTTATATTGCTAAGTAGTTCAAGGAATGTTAGGTGAGATAAGGAGTTTCTTGAAAGATACTAAACTAATGTAAACTTAAAAAAAATTGTGGTTTATGCTTAAGATGTGGATAGGTAAATCTAAGAGCAGGAGGAGCGGGAGATACCCATTTTATTCTGCAAAGCACAACATCTCTGATTACAAACGTGTGGGATAATTTCAATGTCTGTAAAACTTCAGGGATCTGTGACTGTGAGATAAGTTTACTTTAAGGAAGAGTTACTGAATTGGAGACTCTTTTAAACAGAAAGTAATCATAATAAAAAAAATGGAAAAGTAGAGAAATTAATGAGACCTACAAAAATTTTGCAGAGGAATTTCACTTCCAAAGTGCTAAGCCTTCTGAGAACATTCCACTGACAAGAATATTTCTGATCCCTTACATGAGAAAATCCTATTAACTAATATCATAGTATGCTCTTGCATCAAAGATGCTCCAGCAACAGAGAGTATCCTAAAAAGCAGGACTATGAAATTAATATATTCAATTTCAGGGAGAAAAAAATATGTAAAAGTGAGGACCACAAGAAATTCCCAAGCATATTAAGGACTATTAAACAACTAATATTAAAGACTCAGGTAAAATGTGTTCTACAACTGAAGAACACACAGTGGTCCAAAACCCGATTGGCTTAAGAAGGAAACTTAAATCTGTCACAAGGAAAAACTGGTATTTTAATAAATGGAAAGCTTGTCCATGTGTAAATAACAGAGAAATGCTTAAAACGTATAAGTTCAAATGTTAGCGGGAATTTCAAAAAAACAAAAATTAGAGAATGCCTTGTAAAGGACACTCTAACTTGTAAAAAACTCTTCACACCTATCAACACTTGGAAGTCAGGTAGGGAATTATTGGGATTGCTTGATGGTTAAAGTGTACAATGTGTACTCAGATGGGGTAAGGTCATAGCAAGAGAAGCTCAGTGAATCCTTTGTACTTGAGGAATGCCAGAAAGACCTCAAAAAATGGAGAGTGAAAAGGTGGCAGACAGACTTCAGTGTAAAGAAATGTTCTAGGGAAAAAAAAGCCTCCTACATCTTAATTCAACTGTCAGTTACAACTCAGGAAAGAACACTTGGAACAATCACTGACAATTTTCTGAAGTTTTTGTCTCAACATACAGTTACAGTGCAGAATAAAAAAAAAAAATTGCTGGGCATGATCAGGAGGAGTATGGGGAACAAGGCGGAGGGAATGATTCCCCTTCTATGCAAAACCCAGGTGGGCTGTGCACTTGCTCTGGACCTTGTATCTCAGGGACTGTGTAGCAGTTAGAGAAGGTACTGAGAGTAACAAATACTATATGAATTGAACAGCCTTCTAAAGAGAGATTTAAATGGATGAAACTATTCCCTTTGAATCTGAAGGGAATGTTATTAAGGTTTAGAAAACTATTAAATGGAAAATTTCTTCCTCAAATTCTGGAGGGACATGATGAAAATAAGCAGAGAAACATTTGGAAGAAATCAAAGTACTTTCTTTCACAGGAAACAGAGAACCCTAGAACTTGCTGCTCCAAAAGGCGGGGGAGACACATGATCTCTTAGTAGGTTCAGAAAAATTAAGGAATTCATGAACAGGTCCATAAATGAATGATAAGTGAATCAGTTGGAGAAGTACAGTTTATCATGTCTGATTAGACATTTCTGCTTGCTGGGAGTATGCATGGTACAGAGATGACAGAAAGTGGCAAAGTTCACATGATTTAAAGTGACTTACTCTCCACCATTACTATAGACAGATCACCAGGCCAGATGGAGCACTGGTCTGATCCAGTATGTTCCTACTCTATATCACTGTCTGAAAATTAGGTTTATTTCTATTAATTTTCTCCTCTCCTTGTATTAATAATATATTTCAAGGCAAAATATTTTTATAATTTTGAACTTCTTTTGAATTGAAATATATTGGATAAAACTAGCATTCTGAAATATGAACACAAGTTTCCCAGTTCATTCTTCAAGATATTGTATATATATTTAATCTACCGAAACAAAAAGTTTTGGGAAGTTAATAATTAAACAATGTGCATACATGATTATATTAGCAGAAAAAAGTACAGAAAAAAAAATCTAATAATTTTACTCATTAGAAAAATACACTTTATTTATAGCTTTGCTAAACATAAGATAAAAATAATATACAGCATTTATTTCAAGTTCTTAATAAAAATCTCATACTTTTGTATGTCAACAATACTATTGAGTCTTAATCCAAAGTAAGAATGCACTTCAAACTCCCATTTGAATGGAAAAGTCCATAAGCTAGTAAACCACAGTTTAAAGTGTTATTTTAAACTCAGCAGGGGAAACCTGAGCTACTTGGTGTCTTAAAAGCAGCTGTAATTATATGAGGAGGCTGCACTCATGAAAAACTCAATAAATTAAACTGTAGTAGAGTATCTTCCAAAGGAACTGAAATGTCCATACATAGTTTCTGAGTAATGCACTGGATCATGGATGTTTTACATAACTATGAAATAATGCCAAAACATTAAATTGTACATTTTCTATTAAGTAATACTGTAAAATTAGACATTTGTTTCAAAATTTGGATTCAGCATGTATTAAAAACCATATGCATACCATATTTTGTATGTTAAAAGCCTTGTTTTAACACATAAATTAGTTTCTAAAGCATTTATTTACAGCACTGATTTCCTTTCTACCTGTTTTATTTTTTATTTTATTCCAAACCCTTAGACACAGGGTTCTTGTTTATCACAAAAACTTTTCTTTTGACCTGAGAATAACGTTGCACTCAGTCTTATCAGTGAATGAATGGAAACATAACTCTTTAAGACACCTTTCTTTTGTGGTGCAATAAATATCTTTGAATTCCTTTCTTATCTCTTTCTTTTCAGCTCCATAAAATTCAAGTTTTAAATCTCTGTTTCTAGCTTCTACAAGTCAGTGACTTCCTCCTAGAATCCAGTTTTCTCAAAAGTATCAGGATGTTTTCTTTTGCTTCCTCCAGTGATTTTTAAGGCTGCTATCTTTTTCTGCTTCAAGTCTTCCCCTACTGTTAATCACTTCATAGTTGTGTACAACAAAATCAAACAGCAAATGGCACTTGGAGCTTTATATCATAAGTGTTCACAGGAAATTAGACTCTATAATGTACCACATACAAACATATAAAAAGATAGGTCTGTATATAGCTTATGTGTATTCCCTGCCCTCAACTTCCTTCCTCTCCACACCCCTCTACCCCACTTCCTCATAGTGAATTTGCATGTTATTTATGTTGAAAATTAGTCCACTTTTTGGTACAAAAAAACCCTTCGCCTAGATAAAAATTTGTCAGTGTTTACAATTTTTAATTGAAATAAATTTTAAAGTGTTGTTAAAAATAAATTTTGCTTTCTAATCAGCATTTCCAAGAAAGGCTAATGAAAAGTAGACATTTCTGTAGGCAAAAAAATAGTAATTGAAAAAGAAACACACCTTAACTTCTAAAACATATTTCTAGATTTTTTTTTTTAAGAAGCAGTATTGAATTTACACATTACTTGGAAAAAATAGTGTATTTTCGCTGTTGTTATTTATTTGCTAAAATATGTTCCTTTATAATTGCTAATGGATTGTGACTTTGGAGATGATATAATGAGATATGTACAGAGTTGGGCTTTCTTAGGCAGAATAACCCCACTTCCAAAGGCAGATGTCAGTATGGACCCACCCATATGCAGGAACCAGTATGCCTTGAGCAAAGTGCTGTGCCTTTCTAGGTCACTTGTTAGAGCCCAGATATCAGAACAATTCCCTGCCAGTAGAACCAGTGAACTGTGCCATGCCAGGTGGACTCTCTAAGGGACAGTGATTTTTCTTCACAGTACAAACAAGATTTACTGCACCATGACATTTGGAGAACAGGAAATGCAGAGAAAAAAATAATAAATTATTGTGCTCTGATAAATGTAGTGAATCTTGTATGGCATTGTATGAACTAAGGATTCTTAAGGAATTATACCCTTAAAAGAGCTGTATAACTAGAAATCTCAATATTCTTTTGTTTTTTTGCCTTGACTTTTAAATTGTCTTGCTATGTTAAGAGAATCAATGAGATTATATGTACTGTAAAAATAATTTACTAAAAATAAAGCCAGAAAATCTCCATTTTCTTATCCTATCAGAAGTCTGTATATTCCATTCATTTACAGCTCCATGGAAATTAATACTTGTATTTATTTGCCTAAAGCATATGTTTTAGAGATGCGCCAAGCCTTTATTTTAGAACATAAGGGATTGGAAAATCCACTACTTTTGACAGTTTTACAGTGACTAACTCTCAGTTGGAAAGTTGGAACTTATCTCTCGCTAGATATATCTGGATTCGGGGAATCCAGGTGGTCATTTTTGTACGGACTTCTTCTGGGGGTTAATTACTCAATATATAATATTCTTGTGGAAATATCTGTACACTGCCATTATCTGTCTCTCCCAATTTTCTTGATGATAACATAAACCTAAGAACACTCACCGAGCCATCAAGAGTTATGGAAATTCTTATAGCAAAAAACTCACATTGATTATAGCTAGAAACAATCTGTGCTCATGAATTTGTCTAATAATTTTTAACCTGTATATGTTATTTATATTTTCAGCAGTATCAAGTGAAAACGATTGTTACACATCAGATCAGTGATTATGGGATCAGAACCACCTTGTGTGTGTGTGGAGGGCGAAGGGATGGGTCGAATCTCAAGGAGGTGGGATGGTGTTCTATCCCCCATGGCAGACCCTGGAGCGCCCAAGGGAAAGCCCCAGAGCAGCTGCCAGTCACAAACAGCCAGGGAAAACTATAACATCCCACAACTCCTGGAGACCCTGACCCAGCTCAGACTGGCGGGAACAGTGAGAACACCGGCCATTTACCCTGGTCTGGAACCCAGAGTGGTCAGGAAGTCAGAAGCCCCATCTGAGGGTTTGGCCATAGGGACCAGAGCAGATAAAACCCGAGGTGTAAATGCGCTATGTGTCATGACCCTGCCATCTGGACGTGTGACAGTTGGTCTTCCACTAAGGCTCAGTGGTAGCTATTTGATCTGTCTCTCCCTCTTTCTCCTTCTCTCTTCTTGCTCCCTCTGTTTCTCTTTCTTTCTTCCCTTCCTGATGCTTTGGGTGGTTTGGAGATAGAGGGATTGGATTTGACTTAAGTGTCGTAGATTAATTGAAGATTGACTTGGGTGCTGTGGATTAATATGTGCTGAGTTTGTATTGTGGTGGAACATTTTGTCTAGCTTCTGTAGTGTTCTTTATGAACCTTTGCCAAGTTTCCTTATTATCTCCCCTAAATTAATAAAGAAACCCCTTGGGAATAAGTCTATGGTTATTTCTCTTGACATTCTCTCCAGGTATTAAAGAACCCTATATATATATTAAATTAAAACTCCTAGCTGATCTTGTGAGCCCAAAGCTCCTGGGCTGGAGGGTTACAATAATATACATGATGGAATAATGTTTTTGAAAAAAACATTCTATCATAAGAATTTTGAAATTTATTTAAAATTTATTTAAATAGATTTATTTAAAATAAATCTATTTTTCTTAGGTTTAACTTACTGTAAAATATTTGAGCTAGTGCCTAAATTGTGTTATAGTCTATGTTTTTTGATATCCTTTACAATAAAGAGATTCTATAACTTGGCACCATGTTTCAGTTTCCCCTAACCATATAAAGAGAAATAATCACCTGTCTAAGTGTAAGTCATAGTTCCCCTCTCTGAAGACTTAGGGTAGCATCAGCAATTTTTTCCATAGCATTGCAATGGGAGTTCATGTTGATAACTTGTCCATTATAATTTTACATCTTTTCCAAGATCATTGCCTGTTAACAACACATAAACTCAGAGGATTCCCTGTTAGTTCAAAACAGGAAAAATGTATGTTTCACAGAAAAAAAAAACAAAAACACAAACTAGAATAAAAAATGCCTACTGACAGGGACCTGTCCTGTTTTAGGAGATCAGATATGAGAAAAGGTGAGAATAAAGTGTGTCAGACTGGTGAAGTGAAGAGTTGATAAAAACTGTACAAATAATAAGGGACCCCCCCTTTTTTTTTTTTTTTTGCTGGCACTGGAACAAACTAACCCCTCTAGAAGACAAGATGAGGTCTTAGAAGCAGCTTTTCTGTTCTTCTGGTTTCCTTGGATATGGGTGGCTGTAGCCCCAGTTTGACTGAAGCTGCCTTTGAATGGAACAAACTAGAAAACAGAAAGGGAGAAGACAGAGGGCAATGTAGACAACACATCTCTGTTTGAACAGGGTATTTGCTCTGATAGGACAGAAAAGAAAGTTTTACAGCCTGTGGATACCCAGGTGTGGTGAGTTCACTTTATGTAGCTGCAAGACACCCATCCAATCAGCAATTGTGATACTCCTATATATCAACAAATTTCTGTTTTGGAAAAACTAAAATCTTTTTATTATTTTTGTAATTTTCATTTTTGTTATTCAAAGACAATTTTCCTTTGAATAGCTGATCAGATCACTTCTAGATGAGAAAAGATTAAAAGGTATGTCATTAGGTTAGGAACTGAGCACCAGAGGTAACCAGCAAAATATTTTCCTCCTACTGTACTGGAGGAGAGAAACAATATTTCTAGCACTATGAGTTCCTGCAATTGTTGCTTCTATTTGGCAATTGTCTGATTAGGGGTCATAGCTGAGATTTAATCTCCCACATTAAAAAGGAAGACAAAACAGAAATAACAGTGGTGTTTAGGTGAGCTTGTCTTCAGAGAATCAGGATAGTTGGAAATTTTCTGTGAAGCCAACTACTCCGTGATGTCAAGCTGTAAATTCAGTCTCTGGTAGGATCTAAGACAGGTAAGACTTGGTAACAACTGTGTTGTAACTTCAGTTTTTCAGCTCATGTCCTTGCTCCTTAGACTACAAACTACAGCATTTGATGGAAGTGTGGTAGCTCATCAGCTTTGGGATAAATTTATTTGTGGTGTTTTTAATATAGTCCACTGTTAAAATTTTCACTGCAAAGATTTTCTTGCCTGAGTTAAGAGCAGTGCAGACCAGCACTTCTCTGGTAAAAATATACTCTGTTTTATTTAAGTCTAATGATTAACTTTTAACTGCAGCACATCAAAATATACTGGAATGTAATAGGTGTGATTTCTTTCCTAAAAACTGTCTGGGGTTTATGTTACTGAAAAAAAAATAATTACTGGAGGTAGTTTTGTAAACTTTTACAAGAAGAATACATTACAGAGAGGAGAATAAAAAGGTTTTGAATTAAGTTTGCAACTTAATATGACTGTGACTTAGCTATTTTGATGATTTGGGTATTTTTTGAACTTTAACTTTTGAACCATAATCAGGTAAAAGTTTGATCCATTAATTGATAGATATTTAATTTATTCTGCTAATGAACAGATCTATAAAACAAAAGTAATAGAGATGGATGCAGGTTAACACAAATTTAAAAAAAACTAGACAAGTTACTGGAATAGAAAAAAAGTCAGAGGATTGGAACTGGGAATTAACATTTTTTTTATAATCAAAAAAAGAACACTCCTGTTTGCCAACAAGAAATGTAATTAATATAGCAAAAGACTACATCTAAAACCTAGACACAGGATTTTTTGGCAGTCTGTAGGACTATCTCTATCTTCCAGTGGGATATATAATTCAATTAGCTTATGTAATGCTCACTAATAACTCACCCTATATACACCCAGCTGGAGAGCTTATAGGAAAATAAGTTGTTTTCTCACAATTCCCCGTGGATATCTGAATTTGCATTCTGTCAAAGCAACTGTAGTACCTGCAGGAAATCTGAGTGCCCTTGGATATCCTTAAAGAATTAAACCTTCTACAGTTACAGTAGATGAGAATAAATTTAAAACACTGGATTTAGCTAGACTGTTTGAGTTACATTTGCAAAATACAACTCCTTTGGGATAGAGGTAAAAACCAGATTTCTGTGCTCAAGGGCAAACCCACGTGTTTTGCACTGGTAATTGGAGTAACTAAACCCTCCTGTTACTAAACCCTTCTGTAATTCTGGAGAAATATTAACTTGATGCTACTCTGCATGGTTTGAATTTTATTATTTTTATATTAGCTTTATCAGAGGAAATTTTTATTACGTGAACACAAAGATTTTTAAATGTTTCTATTTCCAATATTATGCATCAATTGATAATGAGAAAGCATTTATCAGGAAATACTGATAAAAGGATTGTGTGCATTGGTTTATGTAAATAATTCTTTATTCTGTCCAAAATTGCCTTACTAATGTGTTTTGGGGTTTTCACTCTAATAAGCCCTACTGTAAAAAATTAGATGGGATAATTTTATAACTATGGCTCGAAAACATGCTTTAAAATATTAAAAAAGACATCACATACTTCCAGCTGTAAGACTGCTTATATAAAAATATATTTGCGTTTCTGCAAGATTAATGAGTAGGAACAAGTATAGTTTCAAGAATGAGTATGAGTTGTAATCCAAGTATCTCTATAAAAACAAAACTTGCCTCAAATCAGAGGCTTATGTTTATCAGACACTAAAAAAGTCCAACAACCTTTTTTAATCTCCAGTTTCAGTCTCTTGCACTTGCTATTGAGATGAGTGAATAAGTAATGTGTTTTAAAGCTGTGTAGTCAATGTATTATTATTTCTCTCCTCAGGAATGTGAATCTGCTCCCTGCATTAATGGAGGTTCTTGCCAAGATGCAGTCAATGCATTTGTCTGTACTTGCCTGAGTGGATACACTGGCAGATTTTGTGAAGTTGATGTTGATGTTTGCAGTGAGCCTACACTAAACTCAGTTCTGTGTTACAATGGAGGTGTATGTGTTGATGGACCTGGAAGAACCTTTCTTTGCAGGTTAGTATGAACACTATCACATACTTGTTTTAGTTATAACACATAGATTTGCTAAAGATTTCAGGGCAGTATTGATACTATGTACAGTATGTGAACTCAAATGGTTTTGCTGCTCAATCTAGTACTCAAAAATATTGTTATTTTAAACTATTCTCTGTTTAATATCTGTTGTTTTTATCTGAAAACTTATCTGCTAGTGCTTTTCAGAATTATGTGTGGAAACTTCTAGCATAAACTGACCCTAAAATATTTTAAACTATTGTGTTTATGGATATGTATGTACTTATGTTTTGTACTCACAGGGAAAATTAATCTGTAATCAAATTTAGGTGACAGATACTTTGTATAGTATGTGTGCACAGACATACCCAAAGCAACTTCCTATCATCCATTATTGTTGTTCTCTGAGTGTTTAAGACTTTTGACTAAATGTAATGCTATAGTATATATACACTTATAATATAGCTTTAAAATAAAGCCACTCTATAGACTGTGGGCACTATCATCTCCTATGTCAACTCGTAATTGTTATCTCAGTCCCTATTCAATTGCTACATTTGTAGAAATGTTAAATACTAAGAACTTATTTTATGAACATTCTTAATAGTGAAACATAAATATCTTCTCTTATCCAATCGTGTTCTTAGTGTCTCTGGATAGTAACCCTTTCCTCCAGTGAATCAACTGCAACAGTCAGCTTGGTGTCATCTGCAAACTTGCTGAGTGTGCACTTGATCCCACTATCTATATTGCTGATGGAGATATTAAATAGTGTTTAACCCATGAGAAATCAAAAATATTATGGTTTAGCTTAAACCTCTCAATACATGCTAAATCCTCTGAATCAAATTAAACTGCTTATATTTCTCCTCTCTGCTGCTTGGGAGCTTATTCCAAACGTTGTGAGGGTAATTACCTTGTACTTGCTTCTTAGCCCAGGATTGACCATCAGGAGGAGTTCATGGAACCAGAGTCAGGGAATTTGAAACAAATTATAATCAGGATTTTTAGTGTTGCCAAGATCACAAAGGTTTTTATGAGTGTTGTAAGACTACGATAAGGTAGGTGGATGTAAGATACAGTTGTGATCCTGCAAAAAGAAGGTCCATAATTGATACAAGCTTCTTCTTCTGATGGGGTCTAGAGAACAGACTTTTTATAGCTGATTTCCTTTTCTGTGTTGATATGCTTCAGAAGGGAGACATAACTCCTTTCCTGTCCTTCAGCAGTTGCTACTATTCCAAGTAATGCGTACATGTGGAAGTAAGAAACATAAAAAGATCATAAAGTCAAGTTTGCTCCTGTACTGTGAATGTTATGATGTGAACCCTACTGCTTTTGTACCCTTCTTCCCGTGTGCTTTAAGCAGTCTGAACAATGCTCACATACAGACTGGAGAAGAGAACGGATAGGAAGGTTGGAAAAGTGGAAATGAAAAGTAAGGAAGAGAGAAATAGCTCCTACTCTAGCAAAACACCACAAACATCCAAATGAATAATGAGTTGCAATTCCTGTTACACGCTGTGGAATGGGGAGCAAAAGAACATTTATCCAGTAATGTATTAGAGCCTCCTTGTTTTGGGGATATGACCTGGGATGTTTCTTATATTGTGACTGGTAAATCAGAAAATAGTAAGTAATGAAAATTGTCCAGTAATGGGCAAGTGTCAGACTGCCTTAACTGTGAGCAGCACTACCAGCTTCAGCTATGATGTATGTGATATTTTACCCAATAGTACAATGAATGGTTCAACTTTCCTTGAATTATGTGTGAAACAATTACATGAAAAACGCTACAGGCTTCTTCCTGAAATGAATATGAAAAATACCCTTTGGGATAGTCCTTGAATTGTGTGTTATCTGAAATATCTTTCTGACTTCAAACCCTTGGTTTAAAATTAAAACAACTCATTGGAAATGAGAGGGGTGCTGGGAGCTGTAATTCAGTTCTTTCCTGGGCAGACTGCCACTAAATAAGGGCTTGAGAAAAGAGATTACAATCTGAAAGGATGCCCACCTACCTTCCTTTGTATCTCAGTTTTCTTAATTAAAGGTACTTGTTGCCACAACAATAAACACTATATAAATCAGCAAATTAATAATAAAGATAACATTGAGCTCAGGGGAGTTTTCAGAAGACAGTTCAATCAACATATGGTTGATAAATATGCAATAGGAATTCTGAAGCTTTTTCATATTTTTTTTTTTCATATTTTCCGAGTATTTTGAGGAAGAGAAGCTGTTGACCTAAAACACTCTGATCTTTTCCATTGCATTGAGTCCACAGTTGCTTTATTCCCACTTTTGTATCTTTTGATCTGAGACCATTTGCTATGTTTGGCTTGGGATGTCAAAAAATAAACATAATTAAAATATTCCTCCCTCCCAACTCATGCTTGCATTGGCCTTTTTCAAATGTACATTTCAGGTACTTCCTACTGACTAAGTTCAGAAGTCATACTCTCTTGGAAGGGTTATTTATGTAGTGCTTTCAGTCTGATGAGGTGAAAATAATGTTAACAGTCTTATGACAGGCCTTGCCTTAGATTAGTTCCGGAATATTAGAGCTTCATTGTACTTTTTCAGCACATCATAGCACATTTAGGTTTTGAATTTTTTTATTATTATTTTTTTTTAGGGGAAGCACAGTTGATGCCATTCTGTCTTTTGCAATCTACTCTGAGCAATACTTTTTTCAGAATTTAAGTGTATTTAGTGATATAAGATAAGTTTGTGGATCTTGGAGACGTGTGGGGTCACAAGTAAATTTGATCCTATCCCTTGATTCATAAAGTGAAATTAGTGCTTTTAAAATCCACTTTTTGGATTATATTTGACTACATTTTTTATTTCCGAACTGAAACATTTTTGGCAGCATCTTTATGAGAATAGTTTATACTCACAAGACAATTCCATGGCCTGGATTTTTATATTCTAAAGGCAGGTAAGAATGAATATGTGATCAGTAGAATAACTGATCAAAAAAATACCAGGTCTTTTTTCTTTCGGCTCAAGAGATTTTAATAAGAAAATATTCTAAAATAGTAATATTTTGTTCTACTTTTCCTTCAAATAAGGTGCAATTATTTTTAAACGTTCATTATGATATCTACCTATCTATTCTTGTATTCTACTGATAAGGAAGCAAAGTTTAGATTTTAGAGTATCTTGCTCCTAGTACCCGTGTATTTCAGTTTGCTTGATCTGTTTGGGCAAAGTGACCCACTGGAGCAGCAGGTCTCATAACTAGCTAGGGCATCTGCAGGGATCCAGGCAAAGGATTAAAACATTTCAAGCGTTGAGATGCTGTATGAGCACAGAACTGGAGTCTCAGAGACACATTAGTTTGTGGCTCTGGTTTGTGGGCTGCAGATGAGATAGGAAATGATATTGTAGGATGGTTTGTCTTAGAGCAGGTATAAAATAAAATGTTAGTACAAAGCAAATAGTTGTGGGGGAGCATAGAAATGCAGTCTTGTAGGACAACCTGTATTAAAAAAAAAATATTTTTAAGAATCAAAGTTGTTTAGGGTTTGGTAAGTGATAGCCCTGTATGTGAATTGCAAGGTATTTTGGATTAAAAATTTTAATATATATATATATATATAAAGAGAGAGAGAGAGAGAGGGAGAGGGCTCATGAAGAAACACTACTTACTATGGGTGCACCACATTTTGAAACAATTGGGCTTTGCAAGTCTCTGTAAGATATTGTCCTGAGAAAATGGAAATAATCCAGTGTGAAGCTGGCAAATGCATCAATTAGTGGGATGATGGAGTCCACCTTGAAAAACTAAGACAGAACTTTGGCCAGCATCCATGATAGAAAACATGATGAATGCCTCTGACTATTACTGGCAAGAGTATGTATCACGTGATCATTTTCCCTATGACTTTCTAGTCAACAAGATGAAAAAACAAGCCATGATGCTACCATATATTTGCCACTATTTAAAGTGTTTTTGAACAGAATTGTCATTTATCAGTACTGTACATTCAGTTCTTCATCTCAAAGGAAATAAAACTATTCTTCAAAGCTGTTCATGTCAACTGTACCTCTAGGCAACAAATCAAAGGCTCTCCTGTATTTCAAAAGGCTTAACATGGGGAACATTTACTTAGCTGTGTGCCCCTATCAACTCAAAAAGTGACTTAGTGGTTAAGTATTCAGTTCGAGACTCACTCAGATCTTACATGCCAGGTAACAGAAAAAGCATGTTTCTGCTGGAAGATTGCTAACTGAAAAACTTGCTTTCATTTAGATGTTGATAGACAGCTTGCAAGGTCTGACCAAAATTGCAGAGTACCCATTAGAGAGAGCTATGCATCTAAGTTCCTCAGAGCACTGAAATAAATTTAAGAAGAAAGTAATTTTATCATATAGAAGAAACAACTTCATTGGAACATCAGAACCTTTTAAAACTGGCAAGTCATAAAACTTCTCACTTTCATATGTGCTGTGAATATGTCTGCAGTACACTCTTTCTCTGTTTCATCTGTGAAAACAAATGTCCCTCTGTTTATATGCAGATAATGAGGTGGGTTCTGCTGATTTCATGAAAGATTGCCTAGTTCTTTACATTTAGTGAAACATGGATATTTTAGTATTTACACTGTGTGTATGTACTAGGTTACATGAAAACAGAAGGACGTATGTACAGATTCAAGCCAAGAATCAACTCTGTATGCTACTTCCAACAGTGACCACAAGGGGGATTACCAGGAAAGAATATGAAAAGTGCAGACATATTTGTCCTCCAGACTCTCCTATGTTCCCTCAAACACATTTTTTTCTGAGCATGGTTTGGTTTGTTCAGAAGAAGTCAGTGAGTCTCTAAGTGCTTACACTGCCTACCCTTGAACATCTATAAACTGTTCCTCTGAGGAGGAGGTATGACTAGGCAATCTCCAGAGATCCCTGCCCATATCAGCTGTTCTGTGACAATATGATACAGCAAACAGACCTGCAGGTCTAGCCTGTGGCATGAAGAAATATCTCCTTTTTTTTTTTTCAATTTTCAAAACTGCTTCTGCCAGCTTTATCTCATGTTGCCTAATTCTAGAGTGGAAAAGGAGACTGAAAAGATGATTCCAAGCTGTCCTGTCCTTGTTTTGGGGGGCCACTGCCGTATTTCCCCAAGCCCCTTCCTTTCTAGGGTAAAGGTTTCTAGCTTTCCCAATCCTCCCTACTTCAGAATCCATTGCAAACTTTTTTGGTCATCCTTTCAGCCATTTTTCAAGGTTTTTAATTTCTGTTTTGTCTTGACTAACCCAGTGGGACAAGAAGTACATATACTTTCCAGGCTATGGAACACTCTGTGATTTATACAGTTGTATATTTTTTTTTCTCCTTCTCTATTCCTCCCCTAACAACAGCAACCAACATTTCACTGATGCTGTGAAGAAAGAAAACACAGGTGTTTCGGTTTTATTCTTAAGTTGGTTGATCACTAAACTGCAGTTTCCATGGAGAATGGTTATATAAAGTTGACATGTTAATATATGTCTATACCACTTTGCATATCATAGGCTACATATATATATACACATATAAAACAATATATATGCATGATTTTTCATTACATCACACTTTTTTATTTAACAAAAATCCCATTCTTAGTGTCAGATCAATAAGAATAGGTAATTATGTTAATGACACTTTCTAATTATTTATTCCATTTTATAATGACAACTACCATGTGGAAAATAATAACTGCAACACCATCAAATGAAATAATACAATAGAAATGCACATCATGTCCTCTATATCTTTTACTTATGTGACAAGCTTATAAAGGAAAAAGGAACAATTCCAACATAATCTTTATTTGATAGCTGTAATCCTAAAATGGTTAGCATGTAATTGAGGGGGGAAAAAAAAGGTTCTCCAAGTGAATTTTTGTTCTGAATTGTTTTAGAAATAGTTTTTAGGAGAATATCAAATTTATATGTTGCTCTTTTAGTATGATGTTGCATGAAAGGTAAAGGAATTTATCATGGCCATAAAGAGGTAACACATCCATTTTAGAGAGGTTATTCCTGTATTAGCAACTTTACCAGAAGGTCAAGATCACAGGATTTGGAATAAGTATGTAAATCAAACAAATATTGTGTCTAAAGATGTTTAATGTGTATAATATGCCTGATGGAATAGCTGTCTCCTAGAGCTTCTGGGCAAAGGTAGAGAAAAATTATCATCCTGTCACTCAAGTGAATATATGTATTGATATTCAAACATTATATCAAACAATTTAAAATACCTTCAGAGGCATTTTGACAATTAAATAACAAAAGAGAAACAGGAAAAATTGGAAATGGTTAGAAGCTGTAAAAGTGGAGCATGAAAAAAGGCAAGGCATTAAGAAAACAGGACAATATCCCAAATATGGTATATTGTAATTTTTTTTAATAATGCACGGTTTATCTTGTTGCCTTTTACTAGTGATATTTACAATGGCAGTACTCCATCTAGTTAAAATTACCCACTCTCCTTACTGCTTTGGAGTTCTAAAATTCAACAGTAAAATGCAATCTGCTAGAGAATTAGCATTGTCTTAAAAAATGCAGACAGCAGTGTCTGGAAATGAGGCACTAAAACCTAGTAGAAAAAAGCATACCCCAAAGCAAAACACAAATCTAATACAAATCACCCATCTGCCCAGTCCAAGAATAAAATCATTTCAAATCTTACATCTGAATAGCTATTGTCAACTGCTATATTCTATTTTTTTAGCAAACAGTTTAAAAATTCATTGCCTGAAAAGACACAGGATGCTTCTACCCTATGTATGTATCGGTTTGGGGTTATGTTTTTGTTTATCTAGCTAAGTTGTTTTCTGACTTTATGACACTGAAGCCAAATAAAAATAGCTAGTGGGAATCATGTTCACATCCCCATTATACAAGATGCAGTAACTGAACCGGTGGGAATGTACCTGTAACAGAACATTTCATTTTTTACAAGTCATACACAGGGAATATTTAATTCAATCCTACACAAAACATGAATGCCCAAGTAAAATCCAACACCTGGAAAAAGATTTAAAATTTCACAGTGCTTCAATATATAATATGCTGCTTTTTTATTCAGCATACCATATGGAATACTGAAGCATATTACACAAGTGATTCAAAGATACATTACTTTCTATATTTTTGATGTTACTGTCTTCAAAACCTTTGCATTCCAAGTAAATGTGGAGGACCAACAGAACTTGGTGGATTACCAACTTATGAAAGTAGGGAACAGAAGACATAATTCCTCACTGACAGTGGTCTGTTGGAATGAAAATATTTATTACTTATCCTAAAAATTATACTGATTTAGAAAGGGTAATAAAAACAAAAAACAGCACAAACAAAAACAAACAAAAAAGAAACAAACAAAAACCCCACATGCAAACAGCCAAAAAAAGATGGAAGACACTGCAATCATCAGCAAGAGTCTCTGAGACTATACGAAAGTTTGGTTGTTTACAACCCATGCCACTCCCTCTTCCACTTTGGTAAATACTCTATGACATTCACTGAAAAAGTAAAAGCAATTCGTTGTCTATGTTTGAATTTTTTTTCATCAACAAACAGGTGTTTTCTGTTTTTATTCCTTCCATCTATTTAGTGATGTTTGATACAAAGCTTAGAGAAGGTTAAAGGGTTTTTTTATGGCACAACATTGTAAGATGTAAACTAATTTTCTCTCTCACTTTTACTTGCACACTTGTAACAACTTCAATTTACTTTGCATTACGTTTTGTAAATCTCTTGTCAGTTTTAAATATCTGCAGCTGGCTAGATTAAGAAATTTAGATGGGACTCTAGGTACTACATTGGCAATGCAAGCATTGGAGTTATTCTAGTATGGTAAACTTTAAAAAAAACCCCAAAAAACAGTATGCCATGAATCTTGGGCAATGCCTTAGTTTTATAATTTTAAATACATTCTCTAGAGAGGTGCATGCAGGAGGAAAAAAAAAGAGAAACATCTGTTTTACACTCTAGGTCTTGCCAAGTTTAGCAAACCAAAACAGTTTTTAATGAGCAATCAAATTTATGTTATTGGTGGGTGATCCCAGAAATCTACATACTTGTTTCCTGAAATTCTCTCCAATAGAAATCCAACCAGACATTAGGCACTGTTTAGGATTTTTCTGGTACAATCTGGTTGAATGACAACATTATTAGATAGTGCGGAAAGTTTGGCAGTGATAGAAATTCAATTTTCTATGAATGGCAATAGAGTTAGCAACTCTTTTTATTTTTACTTGATTTGAAGTATGGAAAAATTTTCTTTTATATTCATAATCGTAATAAAATAGACTGTCTCATACTGTGCATGTGCTGAAAGACAAGCCAGTGAAGACCAGATTGGATGAACAGAGCACTATGGTTGGAACTCAGGAGTTTTGTGACCTTTGGAAGTAAGGGCAGGTAACTCAGGAGTACTACAAGGATGTAGTCTACCTGGTATAGTTGAAGGTGTCCCTGCCCACAGCCAAGGGGTTGGAGCTAGGTAATCTTCATGGTCCCCTTCCAATCAAACCATTCTATGATTCTATATTTCTATGTTGGGAGGTTACACAGGGAGAAAACTGCAAGTGCCAAAAGCTCAAGTAGAACTTAATCTGTCTGGTGCCATAAAAGACAATAAAAAAGTTCCTATAAATACACTCGCAACAAAAGGAGGCATAAGGAGAATCTCCATACTTTATAGTATATATATAGTGTATAGTGACAACAGATGAGCAAAAGCTGTGGTACTTGATTCCCTCTTTGCCTCAATCTTTAACATTAGGAACAGTTGTTAGTGGAACCAATTCCTTGGTGGAAAAGGACCTGGTGGTGCTGGTTGACAGCCAGCTGAAGATGAGCCTGCAGTATGCCCACATGGCCAAGAGGGCCAATGGCATCCTAGCTTGTATCAGAAATAGTGTGATCAGCAGGATTAGGGAAGGGGTCATTGCCCTCTATATGGTGCTGGTGAGGTCGCACCTTGAATCCTCTGTTCAGTTTTGGGCTCATGACAAAAACAGACATTAAGGTGCTGGAATGTGTCACGAAAACAGCAATGAATCTGGTGAAGAGTCTGGAACACAAGTCTGATGAAGAACAGCTGAGGGAGCTGGGATTGGCGTTAGCCTAAGGAAAATGAAGCTCAGAAGACCTTATCACTCTCTACCACTACCTGAAAGGAGGTTGTAGTAAGGTGGGGGTTGGTCTCTCAATTAATAAGCAACAGAACTAGAGAAAATGGCCACAAGTTGCATCTAGGTTTAGACTGGAAGTAATGGAAAATCTTTTCATGGAAAACATTGGAACATGCTGTCCAGTGAAGTGGTTGAGTTTATATACCCTGAAGGTATTTAGGAAATGTGTAGATGTAATGCTTAGGAACATGGTTTAGTGGTGGACCTGTTGGTGTTAGGCTTGTGTCTGAATTTGACCTTAAAAGTCTTTTTCATTGCCTTGTGTCATAGTTCAAGGGAGAACTAAGATGGCCAAGAGAGAGAAAAAGAAATAATCCCTTTCCTTTAAATTTAGAAAAGAGAACTTTAATTACAAAGTAAAATGTATATGAAAAGGATAACAGTTCTTAACCACAATACACACGCGCGCACGCACACACACACACACACACACAGAGACATATATATATATATATATGTATGATCCAGAAAGGACCAAACAAAACCAGTTTGTAATAAACTCTTTAAAACGAAAAAGGCAAGCAGTTAATGTCGCGCCTTGTCCAATTGGCCTCTCTGTCTCTGGGGGATTCAGTTGTATTTATGGAAAGCAGGTGGCGATGTCGCACCTCGGCTGGTTGGCCTCTCTGGCAAGATGGCAGGGCACAGTCAGCAGATCAGCTCCCGTGGGATTGATGGTGAAAGCAGCAGAAACCTCATCTCTGTAGTGCAGAAAAACAGGCGTGCTCTCTTCCCCACAGCAGCTCCTGCAGTGCCCACGGCCCTCACGGGTGAGTCGGAGAGGAAGAGGGACAATTCTGGCTTTCCAGTGATGCCAGCCCCGGTGTGCCCCTGTCCTCGCCCACTCCACTGAGAGGCTGAGCTTCCTAAGCCTGCTCAGAAAATGCAGAAACACCGGCAACTCTCCCCCACCCCCTGTCTCAGCCCAGAGACATGGAACAAAAGGCTCTGGTCTGAGCTATCACATCGGGACATAAATATTCATTAGTTCCTTTTGTTAAACATCTTCCCAAAAGTTTAGGCGTTGGCTTCCAAGCCTTTTGGAAGGAATTCCAACAAGATACCAAAACTATAACACCTTGCTAATAAGAGGTCTAACAATCTTATGAAACAAAGAGAGAAATGATAATAGAGTCTGAAATTTTGACTTGAAGATACCTCTACAAGTGATCTATTCCAACCTCTGACTAACAGTAGGACTGTTGTCAATGATGGGTTCAGGTCATGGGTTGTCTGTACAAACCTTGAAAGTCTCCAAAGAAGGGAATTCTATTGTGTCTCTGAAATTGTTTTCCAAATGCCCAACTTGAACCTTCCTGATCACAGTCTGTGACTTTCTGTCCTTCTGTCGTTGTACAAATAGAATTAATCTCCACTATCTTTGTAACATTCCAAGAAGTTGCATGTTATTGCATGGTCTCACTCTGCCTCAACCACAGAGCTTTGCAGTCCCCCTTACAGTGTTTCATGAGGCTTCTGTGCATTTAGCCCTCAAGTGTATCAACTCTGGGTTAAAATTGTGCTATGCAGTGTGTTACCTCTCCTTCCAGACCCAGCTTTGTACTGTGTAGATTCATGGAATAGACACTTGAAGTTGTAACCAAGGTTGTTGAGAAGGATGTTGACCACTATTAATACCTGAGGAGTTCCACTCTACCAGCGATCAGCTACATGTCAAGCCACTGGTTACTGCCTTGCAAGCCTAACAGTTCAGCTAATTTTAAACTACCTAATATTCTGATCATCTAACTAAGATTTTCTCATATTCCAAATGAGAATGCTTTGGGATATAGTGTCAAAAATCTAGCTGAAGTCAAAATAAATCAAATCCCCTCACTGTCCCTCATTACTAGATCTACACTTTTTATCACAGAATACAAACCAGTTGGTCAAGCAATGTTAGCTCTTGGTAATTACTTTTTAAATGCCCCTAATTAACTTTCTGTCCTTTATATGTGTGGAAATGGGTTCCAAGAGGCCATGCCCATGACCTTTCCAGGGACAGAGACGAAGCTGATTGGCCTGTAGTGTCCCAGTCTTCCTTCCCACATTTTCTTAAAGGTAAACATAATCATTTTCCAGTTGTTAAATCACTCAAGGCCATTGACACCTTTAATATCTATGTCGTTATAAGCACTACAACAGCCATTACACTTTTCTGACAAATTAGCATCTTTTTAATCAGTAGAAGAGATAGAATAATAATAATATCATACCACTTTAATTTACTACCACTCTTACAATTGTTATACAAGCAAGCTGAGACAAATGGAATAGTCTGTGTAATGTTTTAGTGACCCCCAATTTACATTCACCTGCCTGAACTTGTTCTTTAGAGCTGTGTGAATACAATAGAATATACCAAGCATATATACTTATATTAAAATTTGCTGCTCTTAATTATCTTTTTCCTCTTCGGTTTATGTACAGTACAGAAACAAAAGACCTAAAAGTAAAATTCAGTGCTTCCTAATTTTGAGGGCTTTTTGGGTCATAAGTTGAGTATGTCACTGACTGATACAGAACATTAGACACCTTTGGGAATAGGATCTAAATAGCTTCCCAGATTGCATTCTATGTAATGGAAGTTGTGTTGAAGATGACAATACCCAGTAAAACCCATTGTTAAGAGTATTACTCTGACAGTTCAATTGGTTTTTGCTTCAAGCCTGTGGGTGCTTTATGAGAAGCAATGACAGAATTTGCAGTGATTATGTGATTTTTCACTTTGTTTTGAGGAGAATGGTGAGTTTTACTACCAAAAAAAAAAAAGAAAAAAAAAAGAGAAAAAAAAATCAATGTTGATGACATCGGCAGACTTCTCAATTGCCTCATGTTGGCAAGTGTGCAAACTTTGAAATAAAAGAAAGACAAGCCCAGATCACTAATAAAATAAGTATGTTAAAGGATGCTACCAGTATGAGTCCTTTCAGAGGCCTGAAGCAGCATGTGTGGTGCACATTGCTGAGATTATTCAGAAATTGAGAGAAGAGATGAATGCATGACCTGCTTTCAAATGAGATTGAATGCAGCTCCTGGTAGCTCAGCAGGATGTTTTCTTTAGACTCAGAGCCAACTATTTCAAAACAATAAAGAAAATCCTCTCCAAGCTGCATCTATCCTTCAAATAGAAGAGGAATAATAGCTGGCAGGGAGTGGAAGAATCCTGCATTTGCTCTTGGCATAAAATTTCAGATATCTCCTTTTTTCATGATTCCTACAATAAAATCCTCTGATGAAAACTGCCACCAGAAAGACTATATATATATTCATGCACACATACATATATTTATATATACTACTTTCTTGTAAAATAAGAGTTTGTCTGGAGAAATAAATGAATAATCCAAATTTCCAGTACTATACTACTGCATATACTAAGTTTAAGATACAAGCTTTAAATGAATATATTAAGCCTTATCATTTGAAAAAAAAATAATGTGTTTTACCATTTTTACATGGTAAAAATAAATCAAGTTTCTGAAACAAATGGTGACTAATGACTTCTGTACATTGCTATGAACATGTGGGCAAAAAACCTGAGACACAACAGATTTTCTTGATGTTCAGAAAGTATTTCTAGTCTTCAATTCAGAGCTCTTGAATTTTATTTTTGAAAATGTTACATTAAAAAATAAGAGCATAAGCTGGAGGCAGCGCAGATGTCAATGGTTTCTCAATGACACTACCTACATGCGTAATAACTTTTAAATACCATGACATGGTGATTCTGCCCCTCTACTCTGCCCTGGTGACAGTCCATGTGCAGTACTGCATCCAGCTCTGGGGTCCCCAGCACAGAAGGGGCATTGATATGTACAGATGAAACCACTGAGAATGATTATAGGGATGGAGCACCTCTTCTATGAGGAAAGGCTGAGAGAGTTGTGGTTGTTCACATGGGACAAGAGAAGGCTACTTGAAGCCTTCCAGTACCTGAAGGGAGCCTGCAAGAAAGAGAAAGGGACTTTTTCCAGGAGCATGTAGTGAAAGGACAAGGGGGAATGGATTTAAACTGAGAGTAAGCTTAGACCAGATATTAGGAAAAAATCTTTATTGTGAGGGTGTGGAAGCACTGAAACAGGTTGCTAAGACAAGTTGTGGATGCTGCATCCTTGGGAGTGTTTAAGGTCAGGTTGGATGGAGTTCTGAGCAACCTGGTCTAGTGAAAGATGTCCATGGCAGGGAGGTTGAAAGTAATGATCTTTGAGGTCCCTTCTCACCCAGGTCCTTCCATGATTCTATGATATATCTGATGTGAAAGAGGATGTTAAATATTTAACATTTACTATTACCGTTATCATTTAATATTACCATTAGGAAAGTGACATACATTTAGTTTTTAAACAATATTCATCTAAATTTAAAGTTTGTAAATTTTTGTTGTAATTTTCATTTATCTTTGTTTCCTGTTCAAATTGAGTCCCCCAAGGAAAATGGATCTATGTGTTTCTTTCAAAAGTTCCTATTAGTTTGACCTTGTATCTTTCACGCAATATGCTGAATAACCTAGTGAAAAAAAAACCACTAATCAAGAGGACAGAGCCTCTTCAATATACTTTTTGAAGGCTTACAAGCACTGATAGATCATAATGTTGTAAAGGGTATCAAAGACTGAATTTCAGCCAAGATAAACATTTCCAAATAGTAGTACTTCTCTGAAAGCATTTAGCATCTCTCTGATTAGATCCATTCTGCACTCATCAGTTCTCTCATGTATTTTCTTATCATTTACTACTTATACATTTCATTAACTTAGGTTCTTTGCTCACAGCTCTTAGAAGTTATTAAGCATAGGCCACACTCTGAACCTTGCACTTGTTCAGACACATCATAAACTGAAAGTGAAAGCACAGTAATCAACAAAACTATGGGGGGTACAATATACTGCTCTGTTTAAAATGTAGCTGCATCAGTCTTTGGAGACTTGTGTGATAAATACAGAGAAATAAAAGCTTGCAACTAATCCAAACTTGTAAAGATAGTAAGAAAATGCTACAAGAAATACATCTCACAGCCAGTTTGGAAGCTAGTCCAAATAAGGAGAAGTAAATTGGGATGGTGCTAGAATACCATCATGACATACAGTTTAGACCCATTTTTTTCCACTCACATGGAAATCCTACAATGAACCAGCTCTTTCCTAGGTGTGGACTGCATCTTTTCACCTCCTTGACTCAGGAATACTAGTTGATATCTTGTCAAAGTTTCCACCCACTTCCTGCCTAGCCCTTCTTCCTTATCATCATGGGGGTTAGAAGGATGTGAATCACAGAATCATGGAGTCACAGAATGGGTAAGGTTGGAAGGGACCACAGCAGATCATCTGGTTTAACCTCCCTGCTCAAGCAGAGTCATCCTAAAGCGCATGGCACAGGACAGTTCTTGAATACATCCATTGAGGAAGACTCCACAACCTCTCTGGGCAATCTCTTTCAGTGTGTGATCACCCACACAGTAAAAAAGTTCTTCTTCATTTTCATGTAGAACTTCTTGTGCATCAGTTTCTGCCCATTGCCTCTTGTTTTGTTGCTTGGCACCACTCAGAAGAGCCTTGTTTCATCCTCCTGACACCCTCTCTTCTGATACTTAGATCCCTTTCAGCCATCTGTTCTTGAGGCCAAGCTGCCTCAGCCTTTCGTTGTAAGAGAGTTGCTCCACTCCCTTAATCATCTTTATTGCCCTCAATTGGACCCACTCCAGGAGTTTCATGTCTCTCTTGTGTTGCGCAAGCACACTGAACCCGGCCTTGACCACTTCCAAGAATGGGGCATTCACAACTTCTCTGAGTAACCTGTTCCAGTGTCTCACTACCCTGTAAGTAAAGCATTTCTTCCTAACACCCAAACTAAAGCCATTTTATCACTATCTGCCCATGTAAAAATGTCCCTCTCCCTCTTTTCTATACAGAAAAAAGAAGGGTTAAAATGTTTACTAGTGTTTTAATCACCTCTTTAAATCCTTGTTTTAGACACACAGCAGGTGACATTGTGCTCTTTAGAACATCAGCCAGATGTACCTGAACTTCTGACCAGATAATCTGGAAGAGCATGTACCATGTATATGTTCATACTGCATATACGTTCGTATATTATATATATGTAGTAAAGTTACCAGGAAGATCAACATCTTCATTTAGAAGAATTTTTTTATTTGTTTTAGATATTATTTTACCTTAATAACACATTTATTTGAAATAACATTCAAAGCTGAGCAAACTCAAAACTCCTCTGTCTTTTCTTGTCTTACAAAATCCCAGCTATTAATGGCTGAATTTCAAGACTATGAAGACTGCAGGAAGTTTGCTAGGACAATTATACTTAAAAAGCCCTCTGCTGGACAGATACCTACTTGCTAAAGGAACTCATCCTTCACCATAATTAAACTGCCTTCTTGAATGACGCAAGCAGCAGATTCCTTTGTGCCCCTAATGGTGTGGTTGCAAATGCAAATTTTGTTCTCCCCATGTTCACTGCATCTATGCTAGCAAAACAAGTCCAGTTCAGCCTCAGCCATTTCGTCTTTCTCCTCAGGAAGAAAGCTGGCCATCTGACAAAATGATAACTGAACATGAACATTTTTAAAAGCTAAGCTCACACTGCTGCCAAAGCAACACCTGCAGCAGCATAATTTGCAGTGGGAGTGCTTGGGAGTTTACAGAGTGGTTTTACTAGCTGGAGGTAGGAGACACTTGTCTCCAGCCATCTGCAGACTGCAGAGCTGGCACAGGCCATGAAAGAGTTTCTTCAGAATTAAGGAAGGTGTGACTACAAGAGAGACATCTACAACAGTCACTTGGATGTAGTCTGAGCGGAGCATCTCTGTGTCTGAAATGAACATTCTCCAAAGGCTTAATGCATACCTAAACATGCAGAAATAGAGACAGATAATATCGCAGACTGAAGATTCAAGTCATATGCTTATGTGTGGTGTATATCTCCATATAAATCTTTTTCCCTATTGAACTAAATGCTCAGAAAGCTTATAAAATATATGCTAAATGACAGGTTACAGATTGAAGTAATTATAGAAAATGCCTTATCTGTTATTATGCAAATATGTATATTCACAAGAATGCTGTCTTTGTGTAGTCACATTATATTTTTAGGAGTGTTTCTTGTGCGTAAATATTCCTACATATGAGAATAGGCTTTTCCTGTTTTACTACATATTAACTTTTTCATTGAGAATTTATCTTGCAAATTTACTTTTTTGGATAAGAAATTAAGTGCTTTTTTTTTAAGATACAGTCTCACTTCTTCTGAGGAGATACAGCTTCTCCATTGGCATGCTTCACTCACCATTTTGATGTGTATTACAGTTTATTTTATACAGCCATAGCATTATCGATGGGAAGAAATTCATAGGCATAGTAGACACGTTAATGACACTCTGAAGTACAAATTCTGTCATTACGTTAGACATGTGGCTGGCAGGATTTCAACAGATGGAATGAAATGATTAGCATAACGAAATAGCTGATTTTAACTACACAAGGTGGTGCAAAGAACAAGTCCCGCTGTGTTATTAGCCTTTTATGTTTATTCATTCACATTTAAGTAGTTCCCTTCTGTGTGAAGTAGCCATCAATGCAGTAAGAATGTTCCTGCTAGAGTACACACTTGTTACTGACAGTATGACATCTTCTGTGACATGGATCACCACTGGAAACACTATGAAAATTTTTTTCAAGAAAATGGAAACAGCACAACAAATACACAAATAAGGAAATATTGGTGAAATTTTAACACTGCAGATTTCCACATTTTATTCTAAGTGTATGGTCAATTTTATTAAAAATTCATGTGAGATTATTTGCATTGTCTGTGTGAACTGATCTGAATTTTGTCCATCTACATTTTATTTTGTCACAAGCTATTTCCACTTTTAAAAATTTCCAGTTAAAGTGTCTTTTAATGTTATCCCCATCTTTTTTATGCCACTATCCAGCATTGTTTTCAGAACTCTCAGCAACACTTTAACTGTCCTCCCCTTTAATTTACATAGTGATCAAGTAAACCAACCACCTCAAAACCAAATACTGCTTCAGTATCCAGCAGTGACATTGGAAGACAGAATAGCATCACCAAATGCTCAACAGAATTATTTTGGTTTTTCATTTTTAGGAAGCTGATCTATTCACTAAGAACTCTTTGGAGGATCATTCAGTTGTGTCAATCTCTGAGGTCAAATAATCAACACAGTTCTTTGTTCAAATATTAGCAGAAAAGTAAACAAACTACATCTTTGAGCTTACATCCATCACAGTAAATATCTGTTCTTACCTCCTGTGTTGATGCTAAACCATATCCTGAGCTAAGCATCTTGTTTGTGAATTATTTAAATGGATTGGTGCTTGACCAAAGCTTAACCTCTGATTGATAAAAACATTCATTTTCTCTGCAAATTGGCAGTTATCTAACAAATTTCAAATAATAAGAGTAAAAAATAAATTTGATACAACTGTGGAATTAAGATTGCGGCCCTGCTACAAATGTTACTCATAAATAGCAGTATGTTTATTATGGGAGCAGCAAGTAAATCATGGTGTCATGAAAGTAGATATATTATCATTGTTTTAACTGGTTGCATTTTCTTCTTTGTTTTCTGATAATTCATTTCAAAGTCACACAGGGTGGTTTTCAACAGAAACGCTTGGTGTCAGCTGTTCTATATATGGCCCTTCAAAGGAAAAGGTTTGTACTCTAGTTTCTTATGAAGTCCTTGGATTATTAGCACCAGGAAACACAATATATTTGAAGAAAGAAACTGGAAGAAATGTTTTGTTTGGTTTCTGAAGAAATATTTTTGTATATTAATATGTCTTTTTAAAATTAAACAGTAAATATTTCGCTTCATTGATAATTGCCCTGAGATACAATGTTGCCCTAAACCAAGGTGAGGCATTTTTTGTGTAAATTAAGAGAGCTCCAGTTCTTATGTTTTGCTGACTAAATAAGGTCATCTAGTTCAGTTTCAGTTTCTCTCCAGCTTAATCTCTTCTCAAAATCATTTGTTCTGTAGCAATGAAAAAAAAACAAAAAAACAGAGAAGTCATTAATGGTAACATTTATGGGTAGGAAGGAATCTTTGACACACTGAGTATTGTTTCTGGACTAAGCCATTGTTGTTCCTGGACTAAGCCATACCACCAGAAAAGCTGTTGAAGTATCTGGGTTATTTTTCTAGAATTTGTATGTTTTGCAAAGATTGCATTGAGGCAAATGTGATATTACATAGCACCACTAACACTTGTAGTTATGTAACACTATTACATAACACCACTCCTTGTCACTAGAACAAACTATACAAGTAGCAATGAGGAAAACCACAGCTTGCTTTCATAATTTTTGCTTCTGGTTCTGGAAAACAGGAGTCATGGGGAAAGGAACAGATGCATTTAATTTCAGGTTTTGTCTTTGAATAATTCTTTCTTTCTCATTGACTAAAAGATTGAGTTCCTACTCTCTCACTTCCTTGGTGAATGCCTTCTTGTATCAGGTAAGAGTTTTTGAAAGAGCTTAACATCAAACATTAAGTGTGAAGAAATCCTGGTTCTAATATATTGAAAGCAGATATTAATTAGGAGAAGACTAAGTTTAAAATGTCAAATTTAAGTTTAAAATGTTAAATTTATATTCAGAGCGAAATAAACCACAAAATCAATGTATTTTATTATTACTTCATGTTTCATATTTATTTCTTTTTCATCAGCCTAGTGGATGTTTTTATTATCTTCATATATTTGAAGACAAACTGACCCTTTTTAATCACTATCTGGCTTATAGTTGTTCTTCTGCCAAAACCATATTTTATTAATTACAGAAAAAATAATATTTTCCATCATAAATATTTGAAAATAACGTAATTTCCATCCATAATGTTCCATCCTATCATCATTAAATGTACCCCTGAATCACATGTGTGTATGTGGTGGAAAGTGAAGGCTGACTTACAAACACCACTTTGTGATTTTTTTTGCAATGAGAAGAGGAAAATTATCATAAATGTATATTTAAAAATACAATAAACATTTTAATCAGTTGTAGTAGAGACTAAATTATCTAGAAATATAAAAGTCTATGTTTAACGTTGGGAGCACCTTTCCTACACAACCCTGCATTTAAGTCTTATGAGTTGCAATACTGGATATAAATTATTTGTACTTTCTTCATGAAACTAGTTTCTTAATGTTTTTCTTTTAGCAGAAGTGTGGTATAGTTGCTAAAGATGTCAAATATCAAATTTTCGGAATTATCTAGGCATAAAGTCTAATTTTGTTTCTTTATTGAAGTCCAAGATGCAAAGAGTTCAAATACATATATTACAGTGTTTGATGTTTAAACTTAAAACTTTTCACAGAGGACTATACAAAACTGACTTTTCCATTTAGGAGAAAAAAATGCTTCACTGCACAGATCAACCAGTTCTTTTGAAATCTGTCATTTTTATGGTGCTAATGTTTCCTTTTTCTCAGTTTAATTCCTATTTTTCATGTTTGATTTGTTTCTTCAGCAAAAATGTTCACTTCTTTGTATGAATTTTTGTGTGCTAATGCTGTTACCAGTGACTGACATGCCTCAGTGTCCTGAAATATTATTCCATTTATAGTGAGATTATTTCTGGATCATTGTACTTTTGATAATATAGGCATCAGCTATAGTAAATAATGAAAAAAACAATGTAGCCTGGTAATTTCATATTTGAAATACCATAAAAAAAGATAATCAAATGACAGGTCTATTCAAAAAATGGGAAGAAATACTAATGATAAAGGTTGTTTCTTCAGAAATAGTAATCGGCAATAGGCAGATGTTTAGTCATAGAACTAGCTAATACTGCAAAACCTGATGATTGAAAAAAATCAGTGAGCTGACCAATTTGATTTATATCTGGCTTATTCTGACTGGCTTTTTTTTACCCATTAGCAAATAAATAAATTAGCATCATGTACTGGGTGTAAATTGCTAAAGGCTAATGAACACATTTTCAAGTGTAGCTTTTCTGCTATTTTTTTTTTACTTATCTCTATGTACCACTGTAATTTTAAATGAAAAAGCAGTCCACTGCAATTTAATACTTCATGGAGGAGAATACTTTTTTTTTTTTTTTTTAACTACTGCTAGTTAACCCTGGCAGGCAGCTCAGCCTCATGCAGCAGGTCACTCGCCACCCCTGGCTGTGATAGAGAACAAAACAGAAGGGTAAACCAGAAAACTTAATGGCTGAGGGGGAAAAAACCCCAACCCTCTGGTGGGGAAAACAAAGCTATGCTTGCAAACAAAGCAAAACAAGGACTTTATTCACAACTTCCCATGGGCAGGCAAATACTCAGCCTTCTCCAGGAAAGCAGGAGTCCACCACACATAATTGTGACATGGGAAAGAAAACTCCATCACTGCACATGTCATTCCCTTCCTCTTTCCATCAGCTTTTATTGCTGAGCATGATGCCATATGGTATGGGACGTCCCTTTGGTCACTTGGGGTCAGCTGTCCCAGCTGCATCCTCTCCCAATTATTTGTGCATCCCCGACCTGCTGGCTGGTTGGGTGGGATGAAGAGCAGAACAGGCCCTGAGGCTCTGCAAGCCCTGCTCAGCAATAATTAACAGTGGTGTGTTAGCAAAACTGTTCTGGTCACAAATCCAAAATGTAGCATCATACTGGCTACTAGGAAGAAAATTAACTCTAACCAAGCCAAAACCAATACAGCAACTGTCTGTACAACCTTCAGGAAAGTTTTAAACCTGACTGCATATAGCATTTTACTGCATTTCAGAATATTAATTTCTAGCTCTGAAAAGTCGGATGTCATCTGGGACTAGGTAATAGTTTCTTCAGTTGGCATGAAAAAAAATGTCAAGCTAGTAGTCATAAGGGTAGAAGATAAGAAGACAAGATTGTTGGAAATATATCCCTGAAAAAAAGATTACTTGAAGAAATTAATTAAAACCGTATAGCTCCACCAAGATTCTACATGCTGGAATTGGCAAGCTCTTTCTTTATTTTGTCTTTTCATTGTATCTCTTTCATTGTATCCTGTCTCAGGAGACTAACCTCTAAACTTAGTCACTTAAATTCAGGTAGTGTGTACCTTCTATATAAATCTACATTACATACCGTAATGTCATCCATCTATCTTGTTTCTCAAGATAGTTGAGCCCCAACTATTAGTCTTTGCAAAAGAATCCTTCATGCACATTATATAGTAACCAAATAGAAACTAAGAAACCTAGCTTCAAGTACATGTTTCTTGAAATCTTGACTTTTTTGCAAAGGAGATACACCATCTACCTTTGCGTCAGGCTTGATAGAGCAGCACTTCATAATGCTCTGCTTATACGTTACTTAAATGTAACTACAAGTTTACAGCCTAACAATTGCCATTAGTTTGTAATCATAAAATGGTCAAGTGAGCAGTAATTCTCAGAGCACCGTTATCGCATATCCTTGTGATACATGAAATGTCTTTAGCAGGACTCATACATTTTTATGGAGAGTAAATGAGAGTTGTGTCCCTATGTCCGACACTAATGGAAATTCGCAGTCTCAGATGTCAACATAAATCTTTCTGAGAGCTGTATACAGCATTCAGAAACTCAGAGACAGCTGTTTCTGTCTTCTCCTGAGAAGGTTATTGCTTTTTTTATCTCCATATTGATGTACTACAGCTGCCAGCAGTTATTTATTATTTTTAATACATGTATATACACGCACAGGTTTTTATTTTTTAAAAAAAATATTTTAAAAGCTCCATTGAACTTCTCTGATCCATTTTGTCCTGTTTTTTTCAGGATAAAAGTCAAATTTGTTGCTGTGACTATTTTCCATCATTCATGTCCATGGCAGATATTCATATCAAGACACCTGTATAGCTCTACTTGACAAAATGATATAGATGTAGGCAAAAATAAAGTCTCTTTGAAATATGTCACTTTTTTCCCCTCTTAATCTGCTAGTTGAGGAAGAATGGAATGCAAATAAGGGTATATTTGGTAACAGCAGATAAATTTGATTGATATAATAAATGTATTTGGTAATACATATGAATCAGTAAAGGTTAAAACAAAACCAAAAAAAGCTATCACTTTTTTGATAAGACACGCATAAGAAGAAATAAAATAAGTATTTAATAGAAAACATAAATTTGCAAGTGAAACTCCCAGTTACCAAAACTGTTGGTGTGTCCCATGACGATTATGTTCCAAAGTTTTGGGATAAACATTTTCCTGTTAAATTATCTATTTGAGACCAAATTCAGCCAGAAGTCAAGAAAAATATTTTGTACACAGCATTTTTTTTCCTTTAAAACGCTCTCTGGGTAATGTATATTTTGAAGAAATAAACCCTGAAATTTTGCACTGGAGAAGGAAGGTATATGCTGGATATATACTATGGCACTATAACACTTTTTAGTTCTCTGAAAACCACATGTATGATGTAAGTGTGTCTGATATTTTTGGGAAAGAGATTTCCTTTGGAGGAAACACTGATTAAAAATGTTGAGCACGTCAATATATGTTGTAAGTTAAAACAACTGTTAGAAACAGAAATTCTTCTAATTAAGCATGTTTTAAATTTAATTGTGGCTTAGTTGGAACTTTTGACTTTTTAAATGTATCAACTGTAAAGATGATTTTTAGAATTAAGTTACTCATTAAAATATTTTCACTGTGTACATATACCCCTATATAGATAATATAGAGCTATTTAGAAATGTGGAATTAATTTTTTCAAATCAATATCTGCTTCAGTGTATATTGTTAGTAGCAGACAAATATATCCTTTTTTTCCCCTTTCAGTTCTCCAAGTATTTGTATTTGCCTTCATTCCTTTATTGTCTTGAAATGTGAAGCACTAAAGATGCACCAGCATAAAGTGCACTCAGTTATCTTCCCCTTGCTGTGCTGCCAGGATTCTGATTTGCAAATTATCAGATACATCTTCTTTCTCGTCAAAATGTCTTTTACTTTATTATGTGCTGCAGAACCATCTGTCACACTGACAGTATTAATATCTGCTGTTTCTATTAGATAGTCTCCATTGTTTAAAGTGAGTGATTTTTCTGTTTAAACTAAGTTTTTGTAGCAGGACTGGAGTGCTCTGGATTGTGGAGATGCGTGATTTTTGCTTCAATTATATTTCTCTTCTTGTTTTTCATTGTTTACTATTCACATGATAAACATTTTAGCTTCACTCTGAACCAATGCCCTACTTTACTTGGGAACATATATTATAAAAGCTGGAGTTGTGCTACATTTAAATGAACCATGCAGGCCTACAGTAAAGCTCAGTGAAGAATTTGTTTTCCCCCTGCTATAATAATCTGCAACTTGAATTATCCCCACAGAAATGGTACATATTGCCTCAAGTACTACAGCTTAATCCTGTTTCTGTAAAAGTCAGTACTTTTCCATTCACTTAGCAGGGCATCATCAACAAGCCTTACGTTGTAAATATGACTATAAAAAGTTTCCTATTTGACAGTCTAATCTTCAGAGATAAATTTATTTATATATAGTATAAGAAGTTGATCGTAAGATAATCTTTACAATCAGGATTATTTTACATACAGAAATAAATCATTAGTTCACTGCCAGCCTGTCCTTTCAGTTGCTATGGTTCCTACCTGATTTTTTTTTTCATTTTCTACAGACAGAACTCAGATTTACTATATTTTTAAGGTGATATTTTCCTTTTAAGAAATGGGTAGTTTATAACAGCTATATCTTTTGGAGATGCCTCATTTTTGAAACTTAATTATTTTAAAATGTTTTTCAGTGTTTCCATAAGCATCTCGCTGGCTGATTCTCTCCCTAGGTATATAATAGCTATTCTCAACTTGTCATTTATTCAAATACTGTCCTAACTTATCCTCTGATGAGATTAAGGCCAGACTTTAGATCTAGTCACAAATATAAGAGTCACTCTTTCAGATTACTACTTGGGAGCAGATCTTGCATTAAACCCTGTGAAAATTGTTTTAACTTTATGGTATTTCCCTGAAATAATCATACAGCTACCAAACTATGTGGATATCAATGCAAAACTATTTAACATCAATAATTTTGTTATAGACAGTCTCTATTTTCCTTCTTACTGTAACTAAAACAAAAAGAAACAAATGGGAAGACAAAACCAAAGAAAGAAAAAGTTCTACAAGATACTGTGGGCATAATACCCACAAGACATAGACTATTTTTGGTATAAATCTTTTGGCTTCATAAAAGGCAGTGTAAATGCAACACTTTATTTCTGCTAGTCCATCTCATGATCATTTTTGTTCCTGATCATGTTTGTAATATGCTGTCAGTGCTGTATCTGGAAAGAATAAACATTGAGTACATGTTGTCTTTTACAAAATCCTGAACTTTTTGGATGGTTCTTTCTAGAAGCTTTACAATATTTTTTCTCTACTTTCTAGTGTGCAGATAAAATAATCACCTGTAAGGAATTTCTTTTTTTAATGTATTAAATTACTGAAAAAATCCTGAACATTGGATTAGTTGCCCTCAATAGCACAACTGTGTGTTTCTTGGTAAAGATAAAGCTATGCACTTGAATAGTAAACTCTATATTTTCATTCCCTTTACAATCAATTTATAGAGAAGCTCATTGAACCAACTGAAGTATCTTCTGGTTTTTAGTCTTTATTTACCAGCTTCTAATCTATTATTGAATTTATAACTCAGTTTTCATTTTTAAAAAAAAAAGACAATTTCAACAACTGTTTGACACAATTATAGATTTCAAGTGAAGATTTACACTCTACAGTGTTGCCCTTGGTTGAATCAGTTACAGCTTCAGACTTTACCATGGTATTCAGCCTTTCATATCTACATGACAAACATGAAAAACATCAGGTTTCTATTGGTTTGAATCTCTTTTTCTTGTATATTATCTAAGAAAAACACGTTCATATTTGTAAATTGCTCTCTGGATTTGAGGATTGCATGGATTCATGCTGATTAAAAATCTGAGTGGTAGCCTTTCAAAACATAGAGCCTTCAAAGTGTGAAATTCATCTTCTTGTGGTGCATTTACCTCCCTGGGTTAAATTTGAAATGGTAGCAATTGTAATCTACTTATAACTTGTTCATCATTAACTACACTGACCTGTTTGGGGGCTTTCTGTGTTTTTGTCTTGTTTTCTTTCCTTTTCTTTGTTTGTTTTTAAATTGTAATAGCCAAAAAAACTGTATTATTTCTTGTAGACTGGGATTGTATTTTTTTCCATACAGAACAGTTTCTTCTCTATAGTGGTTTCACAGAATCACAGAATGGTTTAGTTTGGAAGGGACCTCTGAAGGTCATCTTGTCCAATGGCCCTGCTCAAACAGTGTCAACTAGAACTGGTTGCCAGAAACATGTCCTCGTATATTTGAAATATCTCCATGGATGGAGACCCATAACTTCTCTGGGCAACCTGTGGCAGTGCTAACTCACCCTCACAGTGAAAGAGTGTTTCCTGATGTCAGACAGAACCACCTCTTTACAGCTTTTACCCATTGCCTCTGGTGCTGTCACTGGGCACCACTGAAAATAAATGCCCTCCCTTCAGGTATTTCTAGACATTGATAAGTTGACCCTCTGACCCTTCTTTTCTCAAGGCTGAACATCCCCAGCTCTTTCAACTTCTTCTCATACACTGGTCCCTTAATTATCTTTGACGCCCTTTATTGCACTCTCTTCAGTAGTTCCATTTCTCTCTTGTACCGGGGAGCCCAAAACAGAATTCCAGGTGTCGTCTCACCAGTGCTGAGCAGAGGGTAAGGATAACCTCCCTTGAGATGCAGGCAAAGCTTCTCCTCATGCACATGTAAAGGGATAAGTTTAACATTCTTTGCCATAAGGGCAACTTTGCTAGCTCGTGGTTTCAAGATTATGTTTTTCAAAACAAAATTAAGGTAGATTTTGGTAAAATTTCTTAGTATGAATACAAATAAGGTGGGGTTGTTTTTGCTCAAGGAAGATCTTTTTATCAAAAGGTTAAAGTAAATAACTGCATCTTTAGAAAGTGAGCTATATTTGTCATCTATGTAGCCTATAAATTAGAAAGGATTCTGTTCTTTACACAGAAAGTGCTTTTCAGTCCTTGAACTCGGTGCTTGCCACTAGTCAACAGCAAAAACTAGTTTCAGATACTGAATATACACAATCAAGCCAGTGGGCATAATCTGCATGAACAACAATGTGGAGAAGATTTTAATTGTTTTCCATGGTAATTCAAATAGACTATTCAACAACACTGTGACCTGACTGCAGTAGAGAAGGATCAAAAGCAGAGTTCTATTACTTTTCTATTCTACTCAAGTTCTTTACACCATTTCAAGTCACTGGGAGGTTTTAATATTTTTGTTTGTTTGAGGATTTTTTGGTGTTTTTTTAAATTAAATTAAAAATCACTATCTATTACTGGTCTCCAGGATGCTAAAATATTTACCGGTATCTATATTTTGAATAAAGATGCATTGAGTTGTTAGTCCTTCCTGTTCTTCCATTCTGAAAAAAAAAATAAAATCTTTCCTTTTCTGTTTTATTCTATCCCCATCTATAGACTTCAAAGAATACAGCCATATAGAATGTACATAAAAACCTCTAGATATAACTTGCTAATGAACTATAAAATTTAACTTCTCAGCCAACTGACAATGGATGCCAATGAATCCTGGAGACCATCCAAGAGAACAACCTTTCACAATGCTCATGCTGAGGTATCTACTTGGTCAGACACCAGGAACATACGGAATGGTGCATAAAACCTCAACTGCAGTTCTATTACCTGCAGCTGTTTCTGCACAATTTAGTTTATGTCTGACTGATCTCACATTACAAAAGTCTTTTCTAAGCTCTGGCAAGCATTTTATAGAATTGCATAGAGAAGAAGATTTTGCTTAGTTTCTACTTTTCTCAGATCCTAAAATCCCGAGCTGGCTGAGAGTTGCCTTCCTGCTCATCTGGCCCTTCCATCAGGGCCTTTCTGCAGGTCCTTGATTCAGCATTGCTAGCAATTGAGACTTGCTGGAATATTTTATTTAGAAAGGAAGAGCAAATTTGGAGAATAGGTGATGAATGTTCTGGAGTGAGTCACCTCCACCAACTCCCTTCAATCAGTCACAGAATCCTAGAATGGTTTGGGCTGGAAGACATCTCAAAGATCATTCAGTTCCACCCATCTTGCCATGGGCAGGGACACCTTCCACTAGATCAGGTTGCTCAGGGCCCCATCCAACCTGGCCTTGGAAATTTTCAGGGATAGGCCATCCGCTGGATGGGTGAGACTGGACAGTCTGTATCAATGTCTCACCACCATCATAGTGAAGAAACAAAAAAACCAGTTCTTTTGGGAAAGATATTAAGAATAAATCTGTGTATGCCTAGACTTTTAGGGTGATTTCACATCACTTTCTTAAGGACTACTCACACTAAAATATAGTTCTGACTTCCAGAAAAAAATATATAGTGATTTTCCCCCTATGTATACCATTCCTTTTCTAAAATAACCGAGTGTCTGACTCTTCAAATCAAATGTGAAATGTTAATCTCATACAGCAAATCATTCTCTAATGAAGGTACCACCCAAAGAAGGTAGAGAACCCTTCTTTTCAGAAGATCATTTTTCAGTGTGATAGAATTACTACAATTACAGGATTTAGCTTTTACATACTATGTTCTGATTGCATTTTCTGTAACTAGAGCAGTCTTTAAACATACATTTTTATTTTTTTTTAATTGCCAAAATGCAGGCTTTCACATCTCTTATGCTAATACATTGTGCATGTATGTGTGCAGAAACATGTGTGTCTGTGTATAAACATATTTTTGTTTATGACCATAAAATCAGATTCGCTGATACCATCTTTCCTTTGTTATATGTACCTGAATAGATTAATAAAGATTCCTATTTTACTACTATATCAGAAAAGTCCAATATGATAATACCACAGTATAGTTCTAATTGATTAGTATATATATTTAAAAAAGGCTGAGTTATAAGTTGCTTGAAGATTAAGAAATAAAAATTTTCAAGAGAAATATCACAAAAGCTGATCATTTATAAGTGTTATTATGAGAAATTGCAATGTTTGAAATAAAAAGAAATACAAGAATTTTAATGAAGATTGTTAGCTGATGTAAACAACCATTTTGGTGTAATTTTTCATTTTGGCCACCATCTCAGCTCATACTAGAAGGATTGAGATATTTTTTTAAAAAAAGGATTGTGAAAACTTTTAAGTGTTAATGGTTAATGTCAGTGTAGGTTTGTGTGTTAGTTTTTTGTTTTTTTTTTTACTACAGAGTCTCATGGCTGTGTAAATGGGTTAAAACTGTAAAATATATACTTGCAGAAACCTTTCCATAACATGTATTGGGCTTTGAGATTTTGCAGTACAGAGGAACATTTAAATATGCCGCTCTTATTTCAATGTCATGGGGATGTCCCAAGGGGAAACTCAACCCAAAGGTGATAAATTTCTGCTGCCTTCAATAACCTGTGGTTCTTGATGTATAAATGCACATAGAATCATATGCTGAAAATAAAATGCTGAATAACTGTTTTATTATGCAAAAAGGAAAAATATCAAGTTTTAAATGGAATGTGGTTATTACAAGTGAGTGAATTATTTTTCTGACAAATTGAGAAGACGTTATAGGGAAAAAAAAAGTAACTTTTTTTCCTGTTACATGTAACAGAAATGTAACTGTATGAAGAGAACGACAGGAGATATATATATATATATATATAAAACACAAAAAAAACACAAAAAAACACATCTTCTAAAAAAGAGGGAATAAATGAATAAATGTGAAAACACTTATTTGTGAGTATCTGGTGAGGCTAGGGCTGATAAAATTGGCTGACAGGATACAATAGATTGTTTTAGAAAATGTATTTTGTAGACACCCTTCAAAGCATTACAGTCTTATTTTTCCACAATGTTAACTGTTTTATTGTTTTATTTCTGTTTTCTTTTCTGTGCTGAAGGCTCAGTCATGGGTTATGTGCTACCTGGAAAATGAGGTCTGCTATCTGTCTCTATCTGTCAGAATTTTCTAGAGTGCTTTATTACTGTAATATTCTATTACTCATATAGGCATAAAGGTCTGTTTTGGCCTGTAAGATATTTTGGGACTTCCAAGATTTTGATATTAATTCTCTGAGAGTAGGTTAGTCATCAGTACAGACTTAGAGCTGGGCTTTATGGGGTTATAAGCACATCTTATATCAAAATCAGGGAAGTGGCATATTAGAGCTGCTGTTACTCCAGTCAGTGACCTACTTGTTTGAGAAAAAAACCATAGGATGGTTCTTTGGATATAGATCTGCTTTGCAAATGTAGAGTGGCAAAAAGTAGATGCAGGCAGCCTTAAGACTGAGCCTGTTAAGCATTATTTGGTGGTTTGAATGTGAGTTCCTCTATCAATCTTTACACTTCAGTTTGCAGACAGACAGTTTTTCAGATCCTGCATAAGGGCCATGTTGACAAATTTTGTTTTTCTACTTGTTCTTCCTTGACATTCCTGTCAAATTAGGAAGACACTAAGGCTTACTTTGCCCAGCCATTAAATGTAAGCTATAATTCAACAATTTTAGGTCACTGACTGTTATTCTTACAGTCCTGTTATTTACTGATGCACTCACAGAACTGTTTCTCGACTATGACAACCAATATCTGTACTATTTTTTTTCTAGGAGTTGTTCCTTTATTTTTTTTTTAATTTAAGAAGCTGAAATCTATACTGCTTTCCCTTAGACAATACAATATTTAAGGGTCAGTCTTCTGGGAAGTTATTTAAATGTTTAGGCATTCTTCAATAGCACATTCAGTTTCAGTAAAATAATGGCTGGTTGAAGATGCAAGACAACTACATGGAACATCCTATTGTCTTTTGCTAAGCTTCATGCATCCGGCATGATGGCCCTGACAATGAAATATCAAGTTGGTTTCCAAATCCTAGAGGCAAGATATGTCACCTGAAATTTATCTGTTCTACTATTTAGAAATTGAAGATTCTTTAATGTTCTGTTTAGTCAAGCCCAAACCCAATTTAAAGACATTTTTGTCTTTAAATTAATAAGGAGACTAAGGAATAAGACTACAACATTAATTACTACATCTACACAAAAAAACACAGCTGCAGCACAGTGAATAACTTAAAATCAGACCTTAGGCTTTTATTATTTGCTACGGGTACAATTCATTCTTCCATAGAAGAGGTACCTTCCTGCTGGGAACAGGAAGAAAAGTATAACAAATAAAATAAGAATAATTCACAGAATAGATAATCCAAATTACTTTAAAATTAGTGGGGAAACCTTATCAAAGAAATAAAGAATTTAGGACATATATTGAGGTAGAAAGAAGTTAAGAAGAACAAAGTAACTCTCAGGGGCCATCATGACCTTGCCTCAATTAGGATTTGAGCAACTAATGAGTGACTGGCACAGTGAACAAGAACTGAACATCATGAGCCTTGGTACAAGCAGTGAATCAACAAGTGACAGGAGAACAATACCTGAAACTGATGGAATGGCATAGCATGATAAGAATGCAGGCTGATTTGATGATCTGATCTGTGGCCCATGCCAACACCTGGTTGTGAAAAGACACCATAATAAGGACTTGCAGGAAATATTACAGGGACATCCAACACCACATAAAAGCAAAAGAACGAGGTGAAACTGAACCACCTCTGAGAACCCAAGAGAGAAACTGTGTCAGGGTCACATTTACATTACGACTGCAGTGAGCTGGCCCAGGAAAATTTTGAGTTGACCTGAGGAAAATTTTATTCAACCACTCTCAGTGCTAATTGAAAGAAAAAAAAAAAACACAAAATACAAACCCCCCACAGTTTAATAAGTGAAGGTATCAGAGAAAGTAAAAAAGGGATGTAAAGGCAATCACTCATCCACTCACACCAGCTGATCAACTGCACTATATTTTCCTGAAAGATATTTCCAGACACAGGAGAGTCCGGGTAACTGGGAACAGCCCATTTCCACTTTTCCCCAGGCAAATCACCTTTAACCAAGCGGATGGTCATCTGTGACCAGTTTCATCCCTGTAGGAGACCAGGTGATATTTTTCACTTTTACTTAGAAAAGTTATTCAAAAGAGTTTGTCACAGCATCTTTGTAGCCAAAATAAGGGAACAAATAATGGATGAGTAGATTAAAAGATGTCTGGAATGTTGTCTTGACATTCTCTCAGAAAGTACTGCACAGTAGTTTGACTCCACTCTGTCAACTGTTGTAAATGATGTTCCTTATGATTTGGCACCAGGGCTGATATTATTTACCATAGATGGAAGGCACCTGGAAGATGAGAGAGAATACATCCTCAGTACATTTGGCCTTGATAACAACCAAAGTTGGGGAGAGCAGCTGATAAGTTGAGGGGCAGCATTTGCTGCCAGAGTTTGACAAACTGGAGACATGAGCCCATGGAACCTCAAAGGTTACAATAGAGACAAATGCAAAGTCCTGCTTGTGGGACTCATTCCCTGTATCAGTGCCAGTTTGAGGGACACATTGACTGAGGTGCAGTTCTGCCAGATATGACTTGGGTGCCATAAGCAACTTGTATTGTTTTTTTTGAGCAGGAGGTTGGACCAGATCATCTCCAGAGGACCTTTCCAGCCTAAGATTTTCTGTCTGTCTTCTATGACTTGTATGCTTTAGGTTATACCAAATCTTCTCTTACTGCATTCTGAGGATAGATTAGAAGAAAACAATGTGGCACTTATTTAAAGATCTGTTTAAAGATTGATTTAAACAGGGAAAATGTGAAGATCAAAAAAAAATTATGCTGTTCAGAAATCTCTAAAACATGTCAATGCATCAAAATTTGATCAGCTGTGGGAATGCTTTTGAAACATAAGCCCATAATCACACAGATATTGCCTTACATTACAACAAACGTACAAGTATCTTCAGGTACAGGAGAAAATACTTGTCATTTTGTAGGTGGCTAAATTTAAGGGAGCACAGCCCTTCGTCTCCTGAGTCACAACTAGCTGCTTGAGACACATCAACATATTATGATGCTTTGAAAATTACTGTTATCAAGATAGATAATCACAGCCCAACAGCAAATTCACTATGTCTTGGTCCTTCTGTATCAAGATGAAGGAGAAAGATAGATACCTTTCATATGTTGCCAATTCTGACCTAAATATTTTTCTTTTTTGGTTCTTTTTATTATTTTTTTCCAATCCCCCTCCACTTATATAAATGAACACATGGCTTTCTAAGTATCTGAATAAATAGTTAAATATATCTATCAAGCTAAGAAGTAAATTTAAACATGGCTATGTTTTCAGAAGTTAATATACAATGAACATGTGTTACATCTAGTAGTAAAAAGAGATTTAAGGATCATGCTTGTTACTGGAGATTTATCAGCACATGCTAATTCATTGACATTTGTTTCAAGCAAACCAGTGAGCACTTCAGCACCATAGAAATCAGGCATTAAAATTAATCACAGATTGCATGATCATAAAATAACAAGCCACATAGCACTAGGAGTGTCTTTAATTCTCTGTTCACTACCATGTTAATGAGCTCTATAACATTACAGTCAAATTCCACCAATCCTGAAGTTGCATAACCTTGGAATAGTTCCAGTAATGTCCAGAATTACATCGTTGTACAGAAGATAATTGGGAATAGTTGAAGTTTCTTTATTAATAATACTTTGCTTACTCCTGCATCTGCATACATTGAAGCAAAGGTGCAACAATAATTTTAGTGAAGAAAATAAAACTCCATAACACATTAGCTGAGCTTTAAAATGGAGACAGTGTTTTTAATAGAACTGGGGATATTACTTATATTCCCATTAATGGAAACACTATCAACAAAAGGCCATCTAAAAAGTGTATGAACAACGAAAATAAACTCACTAATCAAAAGACTACCTCTTTGTTTTTAGACTTGAATACAAAAGCTTAGCCTTCATTGACTGATAACTCTCTAGACATATAATTCTGATGTATATGAATATTACTAAGCTTCTATATTTTTGAAGGGCAGAAAGAACAAACAGATTGCTTTGAAACATTCTACAGATGGAATGTGATTGGTACTCATCAGAGAAGTCTTTTATTTTCACCCCACTTTAATGCAAACTTCAGAATAACTTGAGTATACAACAGTGATTTATAAAAGATGTCACTTTTATTTTGTGAATTAACTAGAAAACAGAAAGACAATTCTTCTCCGTAAAGACAACAATAAGTCACTTTTGTTGTTTCAATAAATATAATTTTAAAATATTACAGTCAAATAAAAGTTTCAGAACATGGGAAATAGCAATATTCACTACAAAAAACAGAAAGCTGGGAAACTGCCTAATACTTCTCAAAATCTACTTAATTCACAGACCGTTTCCATGTCTGTTATTTTTTTGACAGACCACACAAAATGACCAATGCTGAAATAAAAGAGAAATTTTATCCATGTTCTCCTAATGTGAAACATTTTCTAGTTCTGTTTAAACTATGTTATTTTTACTATTTTCCCCATAATTTTTATATAAGAACAATATTCGAAATTAGCATCCAGAATAAGAGGGGGTTTGTATCATATACACACTTTTTTACACCTGATCTACATCAACAGTGATTAATATTATGTGACTTCTTATGACTCTAAATAGTATTCCATAACTCTCTATTTCAAAATTATTTAATGGGTGCAGCACTTTTAAGTAAACTGCTACTGAAGTTTAATAAGTGGTTCTATAAGGCTTTCGAATGTGAGTGAATTTCAATTACAGATTAGTTCAGGATCACATCTCATTCCATTACTGATGTTCTACATTTGCACCCAGACCTCTAGAGATTAAACATGGGTGATATGAACCGATTATGTCATCTATCCATTTAAAGTGTTTCTCATAATGTGTTGAGAACAGTTCCCCCATCCCCCCTTATATCTTATTGGCAGCCCTGTGCTTTGGTAACACTACGGCATTAACTTGAGACTGTCACAAACTTCTCTTTGTAAAACCGCTTGTAATTCACGTGGTGTTCCTTAGTCAGGCAGATTTCTCTGGAGAACATGTCTTTTTGTGCTTTGAAAGAGTAGGCAGTAATAACAGGAATTCTTCCAGTACCCACAAGAAAGATGGAGAGGGACTTTTTAAAAGGGCATGCATTGATAGGACAAGGGGCAATGGCTTTAAACTGAAGGTTAAGATAACACATTAGGAAGAAATTATTCACTGTGAGGGTGGTGAGACACTGGAACAGGCTGCTGAGAGAAGTTTTGGATGCCTCATCTCTGGAAGTCTTCAAGGCCAAGATGGACGAGGCCCTGAGTTACCTGAACTAGTGGGTGGTGGTCCTGCCCACAACAGCATTGTTGGAACAAGATGACCTTTAAGGTCCTTTTCAGTCCAAACCATTCTATGAAATCTGGCATATCACCCCAGCCATAAAATTCTACCTCTTGGCAAAGACAAGACATTTTGGTATGAAATGAAACTTATTCTATATTTACGATAATGCTTGGTTTGATACTGAAAGTGGCAATACACCCTTACAGGTGGTGCATGCTTTCACGTGCAATGGAGACAGCTGGTGTGGTTACCTCCAGAATAAAACATATACATCTAAATTTCCACTTCCCTGTGTTTAGGTATAAACATATAACCAGCTGTCTCTGCTGCTACTGTAGTCAATGAAAACCACACAGTTCAGTCACTGCAGCCTGAAAGGCAAATCAACCCTCCCTAGAGAACTGAAGCTCAAGTGTCTGTTTCAGACTCTGTTGCCTAAGCATTCATATAAATGCCACTAAATATACCCTAGGGTACCCAAAACCTTCACAACAGACTAGTAGACCTATGGAGCATCTGGTAGCAGTCTGAGTCTGCAGTCTCTAAAACGGTGGGCCACTGACTCAAATCCTTATGGACAGTCAGCTGTATGTCTCTCTGAGCTGGCTCACTAATTGTACTGGTTAGGTGTTTATCAAATGTTATGGGATCTAAGGTAGGGCATACACTAATGTTTTAGTTTATGTGGAGTGCACTTTTGATTGCCTTTTTAACTATGCCTTGATTCATATAATGAAGTAGTCTCAGAGTACACAAGTCATTTTGCTGACATTAACCAGAAGATGTGTTCCTAACCACAACTCCAAATGCAATGGGTTCTCCCATAGGACTAGACCGTATCTAGTTTTAAGGTTTTTTTTTAAAAAAGAAGAAAATAATGAAATAAATAGAGTAATAATGTCAAATCCTTAGAATCAAATGATTTGACCTTCAATTCCACTCCTATCATATCACATGTCTTGCAAAGATAGTTTAAGTGTTAGGTACTGAAGCATATTTGTTTGTTTGCTAGATTTAGATCCTAGCTTCGTATATTGATATCAAGAATATACTAGAAGCATACTTCAATTTGTGAAGGCAATTCACAAAGGGACATCTTAGGCATAACAATTTCATAGCATCTCTTTTGTGAAAAGTTATACAACAGCTTTAATAGTTAGATTCTGTATGTTATAATTGATACTCTGGTCTATATTGGACACCATAAAAAATTTGTTTCTTCTTCCTCAGCTTAGTAAAAAGGCTGTGCTTTTAAACCCAAAGTTAATTACCAGCGTACATATACCATCTGTTACAAGGCACCTTTTTTTAACACTAATATAAAGCTATATCAGAGAGACAAACTGTATTCTTAATGAGTATTGATTGCTGGTGTAGCATTGACCCAAACAGATTGTAACAGGGGAATTAAATCTGGTATGGCTGCAAGAACAGAACCACACTTCAGTAACTTAAAATACAAGATTTATTTACTTAGTAGTATGGGTATTGTAACTGTACAGCAGTTCCTATTCTACAGCGCACACACACATGCATTCATACCAATATGTTCACATTGACCAAAGCCCTGGATACTCTGGTGTGACTGTGGCCAGTACCATGAACATAGCAGGGGGAACAAGATAGTCACTCCCGGCTGGCCCTAGTCCTGGCTGGCTGGCTGGCCTTTATCTGCAGCTCTTTATTTCAGAGTCAAACCACACTGCAGCATTGTGTGTTTGCAAATATGTTCCCACACGGGACTACTATTTTCATTACTCATTCTTTTTTAATTTCAATAGTTAGGAAAGTGGCCTTGCTAGTCAAACCATCCTAGATAAATCTTTACAGTTTTCTCCCCACCTAAGCCAATTGGTGGAAGTCATTAAGTCCAACCACAAATGTAGCATTGCCAAGCCCCCCACTAAACCACCTCCCTAAATGCTGCATTTACTCATCTTTAAATGCCTCCAGGTATAGTGACTAAACCACTTCCCTGGGCAGCCTGTTCTAATGCTTGACCACGCTTTCAGTGAAGAAACTTTTCCTAATATTCAAACTCCCCTGTACAATTTGCACCCATTTTTTTTGGTCCTATTGCTTGTGATACGGAGAATAGACTGACACCCTCCTTTCAGAAAGCTGTAGAGAGCAATTCAATATTTCATACATTTAATGTCATTATTTTACAGCTGTATTTTAAGTGTAAAAAGAAGAACATAAAATACATGGAAAACACTACTTATCAAACTTTTTTTCAGGTATTCCAGTTTAAAGGTAAACCAGAAGGAAAAAATAATCCAACTCAAGAGAGATTACAAGTCAGATAAAATTTAATAAAAATATTACAATAAATACAATGATACGGAGAAAAATTGATTTCACCCCACAAAGAACCAATGCATATTGGGGCATGAACAGAATGGAGTTTGTTAGCTCCTGTGCTGAGCGCCACGTGGTTCCCCTGAGTACAAAGTAAAAGAAAAGGAAAACCTGTTGCAGAGGATGATGGTCACACTCTTGTGAAGAGAAGCAGTCGCGGTCTTATCAATATGCTGGTCCTCCTCTGGATCAGACAAGTGGTACCAGAAGTCCCAAAACCCAAGGTTTAGTAGCATATTTTGGTAGTCTACCAGCAGTCTATCATCATCACCACCTCTATTGCTAGTCACCGTCATGAGTGAATTAAATGCTTCCACACTGAACACCCAGAAAAATATCCATGAAGTAAGAGGAAATAAATGGAAATATTTTCTATACCCAGGTTATGTGGCAAACACTTTACTATTGAAGATAGAAACAGCTTCCCTGACCAAGAATGACTTGTAATCACTCTTATTTTGCCAATGTCACTGATTAACAAAATTTAATGTGATACTGATGATGGAAATATAAAAAATGCTGGTGAATTACTAAGTTAAATCATATCTTCTTTTTCTTAGTTGTTTTTTTTTAAATATTTATATATTTATAATACCACTCTCATTACTATTTTCTAGCTGGCCATACAATCAGATGTCTTGCATAGTATTACACTGGAATAATAATTTCTCATAAATACAAGGTTTTAATCTCTCCAAAATCCAAAAAAGACTACAGAATATTTATGTTTTCTACTAGACTCTGTCTTTTCGAAAACTAGAGACCCACATCAAGCACTTTGTTTTCCCAGAGCAAGCACTTGCTGAATTATGAGATTACAGTTAATACTCTGGCAATTTGCCAGCACTTTTATTTATATAGATTTGCACACGGTGCATGCTAGCAAATCTCTAAGCACACTTGAAATCAATGGCCTAAAACCAAAAGGACTCAGTCAGCCCTAATCAGATTCTGAAACATCTGCAGCTTTATAATTGACAATTGCTACGTTTAACACAACTGCTTATGGAAAATGTTTTTTTGTCATAAAACCACAGCAGTGTCTCTTCTTTGTGTATGCCAAGGTGCTTGAGACTGATATCTCTGGTGATTTACATCTCAGCCACATTCTACATGGCCATCTTACACAACTGCTGCCTGGTTTTCTGCAGTTTCTTCATTCAGAAGCAAATGATCCTTCAGCATTTAATTTACATTAAAGCATCTGGTCACAGCAACAATACATGTGCTTAAATATGCACATGCACTTTTGAAGTTGCAGGCATCTGCATCCATAAATCAAGTGCCTGCCCTAAAAAGAGGTTTCATGAATTTAAAAGATGTAATGTCTGGACATGTCCAAGTATTAAAATTTTTGAGGTGCTTTCTTAATCTTTTCTGCAGTGTCTGCAAAGGATGTTAACTTGTAGTTCATTCAGAAGTCAATACTCAGAACAGAAAAACCCTTTCAAATGTGTTTTTTCGACACATAATGCTAAAATTGTAACAGGCATCTGCAAACGTTAGCATTCCTAGTAGTGTTAAGATAGACTTATTTAATTTATTAGAGTGATGCCTCTACCCGAATTAAGGTGCATTAATTAGCCTGAGGTGTCAGGTGTGCATGCCAGGAGCACCTCGGTGGTTACTTTATGGGTTGTCAGCTTGCACCTTGATTATTTGAGCCATTGGCACTCCACTCATATTTGTGGATACATTCTTCTCCTGGGATAATTGGGCAATAGTATGACCTTTATTTTATATCAAGTCCCATCACAATCCAAATGAGTAGGCATATTTGGAAACGGGTGGACTTTGGTGAGCAGTTGCTTCTTTGCACAGTTTCCTACAGTGGACAAAAGTCCTTAAGTGATTTTAACAATCTTTTAAACCATTAACTATGTCAGTGTCTCACAAATGGCAAATAAGTTTTCTTGTGCAGAGGCATTTTAAATATGCCCACAGGTATTTATATGAGCATAAGTGCATGCATATATATATTTCAAAATTAAAGAGAATTATTAATATGTACAAATATGTATAGTTTCTGCATATGCTTAAAAAAATTCATTACTCTTGAAAAATTTCATTACATTCCTGTTTTAGAATGTTTACCTGAAGAAGCATATGTATCTGCAGGAGTTGATTCTACCATAAAAATCTCTGTGTAGATAGACATGCACACTTATAAATAAGATTTTTTTTATTTGCTCAAAGAAGAAAAAAAAAAGGCAAAAATGAAACTCTCATTTTTTTAAATTTGTTTTTACTTTAATTTCAGTTTCTATCTTTAACCAGTCAACATTTATTAATGTCTGTAGAATTCTGTTGTAGCGAGACTTTAAATTTGCTGACTGTTGTTTGAATATAGCAATATAGAAGGAGATCTGTACTTAGAAAAATGAATCTTGTGTCTTTCTCAAGTGAGACATTGCAGGGCCTGGAAGAGCCAAAGATGTAAAACAGTGATTGCAGAGATGTTTCCCAATTTCAAACCCCCAATTTCTGTTTTTCTTTCAATCAAATAATCTATGTACTCTATATTTAAACTTTTGTAAGTCCTAAGCTACTTTCAATGCTATTCTTCGTGTACAAGTATACAAATACAAGCAGGAATTAGGGCAGTTAGAGGTATTTCTTCTTGAGAGTGCAAAGTTTCACACAGTTCAACCACATAAAACTTAATGAAGATGTATGGAAAGCTTGAAGAGTGATGAATAGAGCCTTAACAAAAGATGAGGCACTGTGTATAGGCAGGGTACCCATTGAACAGATCTCTACAAGGCATGTGAATTGCCCTGTGTTCAAAAGGCCATACCTCCCAAGGAAACTTTTGTTGCTGCTATTTTCTACTATTGACATAGACAGATCATTTCCTGCTGCCACTGAAAGCAGGCTTTAAATATTAACTGGGGTTCATAAGCCTCTATGCAACTTTTATAAAGCATTACTGAAGAGCACTAGTCAAAAATGCCATCTGTGGAATGTGTTTTTTTTTTAAGAAAGGCAGCCTGAAAACATAAGGAATGGCTTCAATTTTTCCTTGTAATTTGTATGAGAAAAGCAGCTGTAAACATCTGAAGTGATTACATGCCTTAATAAGCATACTCGGTTCTGAATTACCTGTGTTAATTGTATTATCTGCATATATATAAATGAAATTTGAAAGAAAGCTGTTTCTTTATACAACTCTGTGTCCTCTTCTAATGCTAATGCAAAATTCATTTGCATTGCTTCTGAATGTTCTACAGGGCACTATTGAGAAATATAATACAAATCATCATAACCAAAGTCAGAAATAATCAATTACTGATTACTTCTGATTATTCTGGTTTTATGTTAGACAAGATTAGGAAGTTACTATAGATTCACTGGGAAAAAAAGAAAGGAAAGGAAAGGAGAAAGGAAAGGAGAAAGGAAAGGAGAAAGGAAAGGAAAGGAAAGGAAAGGAAAGGAAAGGAAAGGAAAGGAAAGGAAAGGAAAGGAAAGGAAAGGAAAGGAAAGGAAAGGAAAGGAAAGGAAAGGAAAGGAAAGGAAAGGAAAGGAAAGGAAAGGAAAGGAAAGGAAAGGAAAGGAAAGGAAAGGAAAGGAAAGGAAAGGAAAGGAAAGGAAAGGAAAGGAAAGGAAAGGAAAGGAAAGGAAAGAGCTAGAGGGTATTACGTTATATAGAGTAACATCCTAAATTTACATCACTCTAATTTGGCAAGTTGTTGTTACTTTCGAAACTGCTACCATATGCAATGCTTCAGGGATTTTTATGGGGATAAAAACTCAGTTCTTTCTCACTGGTACTTTGGATGACCTTGAGTAACTTATCTTTGACTGTGCTCCCATCTCTGGTTTCATCTATTTATACCGCTAGCACTTTCTCTTATCCTGTGTACAGAATCACAGATCATGATCTGGCTATTTTGATGTTACATTCATATGAATGATAATAACAGTGACAACAATAAATGTATCAGTGGTATGATTCTGAGTTGATAAGAAAAGAAATAACACTTCAACGTGGTTTCTTTGCCAGAGAGAAATCAACTAAAACCTAATTATTTATTAAGTCCCGTAAACATATGTATCCTTTTCAGAATTGAACAGGATCACGGAGGCATAATGTACATGAAGCTGACCTAGTATTTTTATATGGCTTGGCACACAGTAACTTAAATAATTCTTGCCTGTGAACATCACTGTTCTAGAATCCCTGCAGTATTTCATTTCTTAGAGTTGCAGGGCAACAGCAGCAAAGTAGTTTGAGTCACTCATCTTCTTTTTAAGGCTTTAGTTCACATTCAGCCAAGGAAGTTAAATTAATGTTTTTCTTGTTGTCAGCAAGAGGCACAAAGAGAAATATATTACTTATAATTTCCATCTAGTGAGTAGTTACTGACTTCAAAAGAATGAGCAGATCAGGCTTAGAAAGCCATTTAGTTCAGTTGTACAAGGGCCCAGCATTCCAAATTGGCTGGAGTGAGAGAACAGTAGCATAAGGGAGGCATAAAAACTGTAAGGGTTGGAGCAATTTTCTCCTTTCTGGATGTGCTCAGCACAATGTCAGTCAGTAAGAACAGCAAAATATCATAGAGTGTCTGTAAAATGTACTGTGGAGGGTTTGAAGAGACTAACATTTTGTGGGGGGTTTATATGGCAAAAAGAGTTTGAGGGTAGAGCTGGACACTCATGATTTTCAGTAATCTGCTTCACAGACAAAATCTATGAGGAGGAAGGAACAGACCAGTGTCTTCTTGACAAAACAACACCCAAAACCAGTTATGTTTGTGGTCATCCCAGTTTCTCCAGTTCAACAAAGGTGATAGAGGAACCTTTAGAGAGTCTTTATCTTCAGCACAGGGTGAGGAAAAAGAAGGACATTTCTGTTTACCATCTGGGATGGTCTGAGATGTCCTTTGGGGATGCACTGGAGCATGGACTCACCACACATGTCCATGAGCCCCATCTCCAGTGCTATCATGGGTAGGCATTTTCTTCTTCATCAGCCCCTTCTTGTGCAAACACACAGCATGAACTGTGTGGTGCACACAGGTGTAAAAGAAAGGCAGAAAGTGAACTTTTTTGCAAGTTTGTGTTTGGATTCTCCCCTATTTAAAGCAGATTTGGGGATGGGGGTACCATTCTCAGGCAGTTTGTGGATACTTTATTTATTTGGACAGCAGTTGTTCCTGCCCAATTGTTTGTGGGGGTTATTTATATTAATTTTATTTTTTGTCTGCTTTTTGTGCTTTCTGTTTTCAGAGCAGAGTTTGGGAGCGATCAGGTTGCTTTTTTTCTTTTCCATTTCTTCCAGCAGCCTTTCCTCATCCTGGCAGCTACTGACACAGGCTATTCCTCATCCTGCCCTAGCTGTGCCCTGGATACAGGCTGTGAATATCCACCCCTGCTGGCATTCTCCAGGGGTTTCCACAGCTAGCAGATTCTACCTGCTACAGCTGCTACCTGATTGATAGGAGCCTGCTTGTTAGCTGTTTCTTGATAGGCCAGTTGGTGAGGCAGGGGAGGGCTTCCGATTTTTTAAGTATCCATCTCTCCTCTTCCCTTCCCTGTAAGCAGATTTTATGGAAAGGAAGGTGTAGGTCAAATTTTATATTCATAGAATAAGATAAATTTCATTATGTGGCCATGGCATGTTTAAAGTGCATTTTCCTAAGTGTTAGCAGGGAAGTCTTAAGCTATTTCCATGTTTTTCTCCCTTCTGTGAACTCATGGTGTGCCTGAGGAGTGGCTCACCTTTTTAAGCACCCATGAAGTGAAGCACTACAGAACAGGGACAAGGCTGACTCACGTGATTAAGGTCCAAAGAAATTACAAATAAAAGCAGTGGCTTACAAAGTGTTGGGTAACTTTCTTAATAGATATTTATGATAGTTCTGTGAATGCCAGGAAAAAAATTAATAAAAGAAGAAAAAATTAGTTACATTAAGTCTGCAAGTGTAAATGCTGGTTGTTGCTCCTGAGTACTTAATCATGAAATTTTAACTTCCAATATCACTTTCTACAATGAAGGTTTTACAATATCTTCAAGCTTTTTACCTCATCAGATAAAGTCAGGCATAGTACTGCAGTCTGTACTGTGGTTTGAGCTGTGGAATGCAGCAGAAGTGACTGAAAACACAGGAACTGTCCTGTGATGCAATGGCCAGAATTTTGTTGTTTAGACAAGATTGCAATCAGTGTTAATATAGATAAAAAGGAACAAAAAATAGGTAGTGGAGCCATATAGTGGAGTTTTATCATCCCGGTGCTGTGAATTACCTAGTTAATACAGAAAAACACACTAGCAAATGCAGTTAGAGTTGTTACCAAAGTGGTTTGAGTTTGGTTAGTTGGTTGGGAGTTTTTTAGATTTTTGTGGGTTTTTGTTTGTTTGTTTTGGGTTGGGTTTTTTTTTTTTTTTGGTAGCTGCCTTCTTATTTAGTGTTATTCTCACACTTCCAATATCTCTCCATGTAATAAATGCTGCCATTTAAAGTCTTCTTATACAAAAGGTGGGGTAGTCTGTGAAAAGCCATAAGGATGCCAACATCTTCTCTGTGAGGAGGAGCTTAAGGTTACTGGTGGGGGGGGGCGTCTTCTTTATCATCTTTTAGATCCACTTGGGTTTTTATAATGCAACCACCCACCCACAAAAGTCTATGGTTTGTCTGGCAGTGACTTGGAGGGTGTACCACTGTTCCCAGAGGGGCATCCTCAGAGCTGAAGCTGGGACAGAGGAGGCAGCAGTCACTGAGTTCAGCATAGATGCTACAACAAAGCAAATCCAGTTCAGATCCAAACAAGCTGGGACAAATCCTGAGACTTTGTAGTGTCAGGTCAATATAGGGCCTGTATCCTTCTTTTGTTAATGGTCCAAATCACATTAATTGGAGTACAAGAGGTGTTAGGTGCAACTGTAATTTCCCTTCCGAATCTGAGACACACAAAGTATAGTAACTATGGTATTGGACCTCTGGGAAAGCTAAGCACTTCTGGAAAAGTAGAAGGAAGTCTCATCGAATACATTAGATTGCTGAAATGGCTATTTAATATCTCTGTGAATTCCACCCATACCACATCCCTGTGCATGTGTTATAGCAGGTATGTAGTATAACAAAATCTAGTGAGTTCTTTTGTCTGTACACAGGATCTTATAATTGCACAGTATAAGAAGAAAATCAACTAATGTTCTCCGTTAGTGTGAGGAACTCTTATTTAAAAATGACTTCTTGTTTCATCCCTATTGGCATGTATACAATCTTTCCAAGAAACCAGCACGCAGTATTCTTCTACATGATTCTTCAAGAGTCAACTGGAATGAAGAATAAAAGCACATTACAAATAGCACAGTAGGCAGAGTGTTTGCACTTGGATGGTTCTTCGCATATTCTCTCTTTCCCCACTAATTTATTTTATTGTGTTTGCAGCTCTCCAAGAGTTATTATAGCTTTGTCCAACCTTTCAAAGAGATGCTCTGACTTTTTCTGTGAAAATGCTCTTTTTAAGAGTTTTAACTATATTGAGGGCAGTCAAATGTGTCCCTTGATAAATAAGCTGACTTGACAGTGTTCTCTACTACTGTTAAATGAAGCTATATGCTCTCCTGCAATGTCTGCTCTGCAGAAATTGCTGTGGATGCTAGTAATCTGGACAGATTGCAATATTGTCTGATCATGCTTTTGGGGAATCTAGGGTAAAAGTTTTCGTTTTAAATTAGTTTCTCCTAGCCATTAAAGACATTTTTTATATACCACAGTTTGTTCTTGCTATGGTAGTTCATCTTCTCCTCTGGCCACCACCATGGGAAACCTTTTAGTGTTTCTCACTTCAGTCAAAGAAAGAGTAGCAGTTATTTATTATTATAGATGCTATTATATATATAGTAGTTATATTATTAGTCATGAACATGGACTAGGAAGCCTGCCTTGTGAGAAAAGGCAAAGAGAACAGAGTTTGGTCAGCTTTGAGAAAAGAAGGCTTAGTGGAGAGACCACCATGTCCCAGTGTTCAAAGAGTGGTTACAAAGACTCTCTTTTTCCAAGGATTCATATGGAAAAGATGAGGACTAATATGTGCAAGTTTCTCCTGAGGAGATTCTGATTGGACACACAAGGAAAATCTTTCAAAATTAAAACAATCAGCTATAAGAATCATCTTGCCAGGGAAGTGGTGGATAGGACAACATCAGATACTTCAAAGATTCAGCTGGACAGGGTGCTGAGGCATCTTGTCTAAACAGTGCTTTTGCCAAGAAAGGTTGGGCCTGATGGTCTCTGAGGTTGCTTCCAACCTGGTGTTCTGTGAAGTAGCATTTTTCCAGGTGACAATATTGCTTCACTTTTGTCAGTCAATCTGTGTTTGGAAGGTATTGTTTTTTGTCAGTGCTTCCAGATTTCATAGTGTTTAATACTTTAAGTACCCAGCAGAACCTGTAGGTGATCAGTGAACTAGAACTATGAGAAAAAGCTGAGGAAAAAAGATTCAATTAAATTTTAAGTCTGTTTTCCCTTCCAGTCTGTCAAATTAAAACTTTCATGTCTCAAGTGCATGAGAGACATGCTTTATATGTAAAGCTGAGAATTTACTGTAAGTCTAATTGTAATCCTAACAGTCTTGCCAAATAAGTATCATTAGTCCGGTTACAGAAGTACTAAGAGTTACCATGCAAATTATCCGATTACTGAAGTTCAATCACAGCAATAACAGTTTAATGCCTAAAAATTACAAACAAACTTTATATTTTCAGTGGTTTTATTCAGGGGAAAGGGTGTGTTGCCATCCTGAAGCCTTTGCCAGTGGAACGTAATGGAGTCTTTTTCTTTCTCTTACTTGAGCGGCTCATACTACGGGATACTTTTAAGCATTTTCTAACATGTTTGATACCTTGTTTCTTTTGTTTTTCTGTTTTACGTTTGCATTTTTGTAGAAGTTGTGGTTTATTTATGTTGAAAGCTTGTCTTTTGCTACTCCTAAAGCCATTTTCACCCAGATGTATCATCTCTTCAATGATCAGTAGTTAGTCAGTGATGATTTCTTCATAGCCTTGATATGTCATTCCATGTTTATATTTTTCAAAGCATCAGCTCTTATCTCGTATTTCTATTCCACAATACCACATAACTTTTTCTATGCACAATAAAATGTGCCACTAGAATACTAGTTTTTATCATTATCTGTTACTCAGAGCTATATCAAAATTATTATGAGACATATCACCACACAATTCTACAAAGAAAAGCAAAACTTAAACAAAGTAGATAACAGTCTGGTAGAACTAAAAAAGCTAAAACAAAGCTCCAGGCTTTGAGTCCAGACAAATCATGCTTGATGAGCCCCAGTCCAGTGTCCTGACAGTGTTATAACAAACCCTGTAGTTTCTTGTTCAGCAACAACATATTTACTGAACTAAAGGACTACAAAAGTGAGACATGTGACAAACTGTGTTGATATTATCTGTAAGACTGAGAATATATTCTCAAATGGAATCTGTTACTGTTCAATTTTTTTTGAATCATTTACCGTCAAAATGACTAACACTGAGAAGCAACTGAGATAGCAGCTGTGAAATGATCCCTGGGGATTCTAGCAATAAAGTAAGGGGAATAGGGAGGTAGGTCTTGAAAGTAAATAGCAGCCCACTAATGAGATGCCTGCAATCCTGTATTATGATGAGATTATCAGAGTTAGGAACTACAGAGGTCTTAAATAATGCTTAAACAAATAGATTAATTACAGTAGTACAGAACATTTTATGTCAGAAGTGTTATAGCTCCGGGTAACATCTCTCCTCTCCTGTTCTCCTTTAGCATTTGGTGAGCTCGTTACTTGTTTTGTAAGCTAATATAAACAAAGGAGTTTAAATCAAACATTCAATGTGAAGGAGCATGAAGTCTTGCCAATGCTGTATCACATTAAGTTCTGTAGTAGTTCACAAAAAGAAAATATAAGAACAGCCTGACAAAAAATAAAAATTAATTGCAAAACCCAAGAAGAAAACTCCACCCACAAAACTGAGCACCTCAGCTGGAATACAAATCAAATACCAGCCTTTTCTGCTGCTGACACAGATCAGTTGCAGTGTGAAGCTGTGAGTAGTCAGTGGAAGCAAGCTAACGTAGTCCTATTTACATAAGCCAAATTTGCAGACATTGACCAAGAACTTCAGCTTCTTCAACTTCCAAGACTTCTGCAAGTTTTTGAGGCAGTGAGAAAGGATGGCAATACCCTAAAGCTCTCTCATTTCATTCTCCAAATTGAGAAGCAGGAGTAGTAAGGGAGAGCAGAATCTTGTTCATCTTAAGCAAGGTCAGAGGATTTCTCGTCTTGGTCTGTTATATGTTTACATGTTTATACATTCAGCCAGGAGCAGGACTATGTGCAAATTCCAAAAACACAGATACATTCCCCATTAGCCATCCAGCCACATTGATCAACACAGCAGTGCCTTTACAGATAGATATATAAAGTGTATCAACTGCCCTCTGGAAACATCAGCCCTCACTCGCTGAAAATGGTGGAGACCTTAGATGACTGGAGTTGGGGGCAATAAAAATAAAAATTCCTTTCCTTCATTTTCTGTCTTGGGTAGAATAGGCAGAAGACATTCTGGCTACTTTTATCATTGTGGAATGGCTATTCCAACATAAAGAGATCATAAAGATATTCAGGAGCAATGTCTTTAAGTGAATCTATATAAAATCTACTAAAGACTTCCGTTTTCATGTACATGGTTCTCAACACAATCACATAAGGAGCTAATTTAAGCCAAGGAAATTGGACAAGTAAATGAAGAATAAGGAAATGGCATATGTTATTAATCTGTTTTGTTGTATCTAGAATTGTGAATGAATGCCTGCATAGCAGAGAGATATGTCAAGACTGATAAGTTCACATCAGTTGAGGACCTGTCTTAACTTATTTGTTCATGTACAAGAACTATTGGTAAAAAGCTCAGATAAACTTCTACTTGAGAAAGGATTGACCGGAGGATAACCTTCCTCTATGTGAAATCTGAGTGCAAATATGGATTATTTTAGCAAACAGCTAAAGTTACTTTCCATCAGATCTGCAAAGACAATGCACACACACACACATGTGTGTTCCTGTAATTCTGCCCACACTACTGGTGTGTGAAGAAAGGCATCTAGTTTCCAATCGGGTAGGTTAATAAAATAAAGAAAAGAGTGTGTTAACTCTAATACATTTTCATCAAGGCTTAGCTATTCTGGTTATTTTACTGTATTCATTCTAGCCTGATATTCCACAGATTAACCTTTCTTTTAACACTGTCACACCCCACCAACTGTGATTTAGCAAGTACATAATTTATCACTTAATAAGAATGTCCATGTTAAGCACAGTGGGAGTTTTTACTGGCAGTAAAATCTGCTTTTCTCATAGGGAAAATAAAGTCTGAATCCAAGTGGACTGAGAAAGTTTAAGGTCTCCTTTAATGAGAATGACCTTAGAAAGAATGGAACTTTTTATTAGCAAATGTTTAGTACGTGTGGTGATTGTCCCAAGACATTCTTTGAGACTAAAGGCTCTGATTTACCATATATTAATAAAAGTGTAGACAATGTTCAGAGTAACACTGTGTGTCCTGAGTAGTTAAAAAATAGTTTTATTTAGCCCACATTGCACTTACATTATTATAGTCAGGAAAAAAGCTCTAAATATGGTCCTTACTGCCTTATCATTTCAAGGTTGTTTTTTTTTAATTATTATTTATTTATTTTTATTTTTGGTTCTGTTTGGGTTTTTTTGCATTGTTTTTGTTTTGTGAGGGTTTTTGAGGTTTTATTGGTATTTAGTTTTTTGGGGTTTTTTGTGTTTGTTTGTTTGGGAGTTTGAGGGGTTTTTTGGGTGTTTTTTTCTTTTTTTTTTTTTTTTAATAGAGGTAATGAGGTCTCTATTTTATTAACTCTTCTTCAAGCACAGAATAAAGCTGAAAAGCTGCAGAGCTTCCAGCTCCCAGTTTGTCTAAACAGCCTGAATCCTTTTGGGCTGTTACAAGCAACATTCCTTCTCCAGAAAGAAGGATTCCTTTCACTAAAGTATCTAGAATAGCATGGTGACAAGGTCACTTTTTTAAGAGGATGAAAAATAAGCAGTTTCTGTTTTCCTCATTCTTTACAAAATGTTGAAGTATCAGTTCATTCCTCCTTATATTTAGCCCTGTGAATATAAATCTTAGGCAGTAATGTACAGCAGAGATGGGGCCAAAGCCCAGCAAAAAATGTCTGATGTCTTTAAACCAGTCAGAGACTTCTGTAAATCTGTGATAAATTCTCATTGTTACTGAAAATCTGGGGCTGTTAAAAGGGAACACATGGATAAGGTCCCACCTTTATGATTTGTAACTCCTGTTCTCAAAGCAGTTCTCCAAGAGAATGGCAGTATTATTTACCTTTATCGAATTGATTTTACCTTTGCAAAACTATAATCTATAGAAAATAATGATGAATATGGAGAAACTCCTGACTATCAGAATCAGAACATTTACAAGATCTGAACATAGAACTCTTGAAGTATGTATGTGACTGCTCTTTTCAACTTAATTTTTCTTATAACTATTTTCATACCACTCTAAATTATGTTAACTATTGAATGACTTCTCCCATAAAGAAAACAAGGAAAAAAGATGACTCTTGTTACTTCAGGTTATAGATCTATAGTAAGAACGCCAATGCTGATATGATTGCAACATAAGTTTAGATGAATAAATGGAAAAAAGTCCTCTAAAATCAAATATACACTCCAGTGTGTTATTATTGTTTTTTTTTTCTTTTTGATTCACATTTGCTATTCTTTAGAATAGAACTATCATTTCCTGACCACTATGCAGAGCTATAATTTATTTTTACTTCATTCAATGGAAAATTTTATTTCAGATGTAAATAAATTTACTTCATTCTAGACAGTATGTCCAAGGAAAATGCAGAGAAGGGAAGGGAAAAAAAAAGTCATATGATAGGCTATTCATAACTTAGAGAAAATTCATTGTCAGTGTACTAAAACTAATAATCACAGCATCACCTTTGGGAAGGGTTTTAGTGAAAATAATCTGTGAAAAGCTCTGTAGAGACTTCTGCAAATTCCTTACTGACTGCTTTCTCAAAATCTCTCCATAGAAACAGGCTTCAAAATACATCAGAAGAGGAATTTTCAGTAGTAGTAGTAGTGATGAGGCAGCTGACACATATTACTTTGAACTTAGAGTCATTTGGCTTGTGGAGACGATTGGTTTAACCCACCAGTGAAACCAAAGTAGCAGCAAAGATCTATGCTGATCTAACATAGGATACCAGAAATCACTAAGAGTTCAAACACATTTGCACATAACAGTCAATGTTCTTTTATTCCCCTATCAATTTTTCAGTCTCTAAAAGCAATAAACCACGAATATTTTTAATGTTTTTAATAACATCATCCACCAGCATCCACAATCTTCAGACCAGATGGATGACCACACAGCAGATAATTTATTTTGATGTGGTATCTTCATTTTTCAGTTTTCCATAGGGAATTACTGCATCTGAGCTTAATATGATAAAAGCTCAAAATTCGTAGAGGCAAAACACACATGCAACAGTTTCCACCAAGATAAACTCATGTCCAGTACCCACATTTTTAGTGTTGTTTGAAGGCCATGGTAAAGCTCACAGCTCACTATGAAATTGTTTTAAATGCATGATACAAAGCTTGGAATAATGAAACATCTGATTTGCCTATAGAAGTTACTTCTAAAGCAGTGAAGAGCTTGGCCATTGATAGGTAATTTTAAAATCTTCCTCTCTGAATTGTCTATCAGCTTCACAGTAATATCCCAACAGCTATTGCTCTCACTTTCATGAAACAAATATATCAAAAATCTCTGTATCTTGATAAGTGAAACAACAATGGTACAAAAGATTCTACTGCAATAGGTTTTTTTATATGAATCAGTTTAGTGTTATAATCATCAATTATAGCATTGTGAGAAATAGAAGGAAAAAACATACAGAAAACATTGTCACCTGAGGATGCTATTTTGTAATTGTTTCTCAAAACTTTTAGGTTGGTTGGTTGGTTGGTTGGGTTGAGTTTTTAGGTTGGAGGTGGTGGTGTGTTTCTTTTTGGTGGGGGTTTTCTCGTGTTTTTTTTTTTTTTTGTTTTGGTTTGGTTTGGTTTGGTTTTTTTTAACAGAATATGCTTAAAGTGCAGATCAGTTCATTATGATACTCATGTTATACTACTGTTTTCTGAGATAGCAAGATAATGGCAAACCCTGAAGAGGCCTCATTTCTGTCTTAATTGCAGTAAACAGAATTAATACTTAAGGTAGGGAAATACATTGAGAATTGCAGTAGTTCTGTAGAAAACTTTGGAAAACCATAGAGCTTTGTGGTGGATAAATTTGGCTGTTTACTAGATGTCCACCTAGCTTCTCTCTCACTCCTTCTTCACAACAGAATGGGGAGAGAAAATAAGGTGACAAAATTCAGGGCTGTAAATCAACACAGGCGGACTACTAGGAAAAAGCCTTGATTTGGGGAAAATTTAATTTATTACCAATTTTAAATAGAATAAGATGGTGAGAAAGAAAAGGCAAAAAAAAATATGAAACATATTTCCTCACCATCCTCTCAATCTCTTTTTCACAGGCTTAACTGCTTTGTTCCCAACTCTTCTACCTGCTTCTTCTTTCCCCAGCTGGTGTAAGGGTAATGAGGAATGGGAGGTTGTGGTCATCCATTGTACAATCTGATGACAGTTTTTCACATATATATTAATTTATGAGGCAACATTTTTTTTAATGTGTGTATTAAGATAATACAGATAACATGTAGGCAGATTTTTAAGATAAAAAAAACACACAGAAATTAGAGCAGCTAGGTTTGAAAGAAATAAAAACATCTGAACATTCAGAACTTTATGAACATCACACCATAACTTGCAAATGAGACAGATTTCATTTTTTCAAATAAATGGTAGTAGGGGCCGGGTTTTTGTTTGCTATTGCATATCTTCAGAAATAATTTCAGTGAAATAAAATAATGTTTGTCTTTTTTTTTATTTGTTTTCTGTGAACAATCCTATTTAAAAGGGCAGAAATGATGCATTGACTTCTAGTAAATTGAAACTTATGAACCAAAGTTTGGCTGTTAGGGAGCAAAGTATGGTAGGGACTGAAAAATTTATTTGTCACTGTAGAAGAATTTGCAAAAAAAAATAAATTAAAACTTGAGATCATGTTGTAGTGATATATACATATATAAATTTAAAACAAAACAGTGCTCTTACTCGCTTTTATTCTTTGAAATTTAAAAGGTTCTCACCAGTTTGTAATGTTAATATTTCTCATGAAGGACATGCTTCAATAATGCTAAGATAAGGGTCATGTTTTTCACAGGGAAGTCTCTAATAATCTTGAAGGTGGTTAAATTATCTGGTTTTACTTGCTCTTCCTGTTGTGTTTGTTTTGGTTTTTTTTTCCAAGCTGGCATATGAACATTGATTAAATGAATGATAAGGTCCATGTTTGATCGATTTTTCACTTTTTTTAATTTAGATGGTAAAACTTTCTATCACATTTGAAGTTGAGAATTATGGTTGAGATAATAGAGGTCTGATACCAGTGGAAGTTAAAATGGAAAAAGTTGCCTTGCAAATGTCAAGGCACCTTGTGGTCCAAGATGATTAAAACTAAACTGTTTGCTATATGAATCCCAAGTTGCTGCTGTATCTCAGGTTCCATGACATTTAGCCAGTGACTTTTCATAGCTTGTTAATAATGTATAGCAATCCCAGTGTAAATTTGCAGTGACAGAGCTGGCCTGTTACAGTACAGCAGTTAACTAGATTTATTTTGGACGGAAAATGCAGATTTGAAAATGAAAAAAAATCATGAATAATATCAAAAGAGATTGCACATTTAGAAGACTATTTTAGCCAGGACAGTTGCTCATCATATTGATATATTATTCTGCCCAAAGCCCTAATTACCTAACCGAAAGGTACTAACAAAACATTACCTCAGTTGTCAAGGTTAACAGTCACGAAGCAAAATTGATGCCCCAAACAAATTTCATAGTGTGGACTAGTCCATAAAGTTCATTGATTTTACCAGGTTGAATAAGTCACACGGGCAGGTAAAGGTTACAGCGTAAATGTTTTCTTCCAAGTAAATTGCTGTTAATCTTTGCTCCCAGATAAAGTCTGTGTTGTAGAAACCGTGTTTTTTATGAACCTCATATCTCACTGATACACAAATTATTCATAAGCTGTAAAAGGTCACAAGACAGATGAAGGGAGAGAGAAAGAAAAGGGTACAGATGAAAAATAGACTCAAAAGATGAGTTACAAAACAGACTCAAAGAGTGGCAAGTTACAATAGGATATAAATTAAAGTTGTAGGGGAAAATTTGGCTGACATTTGGGCTCCTGTCTATTTTCTCTGAGGTTGAAAGTTTACTAACACAGAAAAAAATTTATTGTGACTGCAGCCATAATTGTCATAGATCAAAATTCTTCATTTAATTCTCTTAATAAATTAGTGAATTTGGAATTGTTTTAAGCGTAGTATTATTTTAAATGTAATGTAGTAGAAATTTTTGTATGCCACTAGCCATTAAAATGTAGAATTACATGAAGTAAAACTTTGACACTTATCACTTCTGCTTTTTTACATGAATCTCACATAGGAAGGACATCTAGGAGTTGAACTCTTATTGATTTACTCACTTTTTGTATGGAAATATATTGGCAAAAAGTACAAATATTTTGGTAATGCCAAATTTGTTATTCTGATTGGACTTCAATGAATCCATTTCAGAATAAAACTCTTGAACAAGTCTTGAGGTTCCCTTACTCCTTCTGTGGTGACTCTTTCCAAGATTAAAATAGTTTCTCTTTTTATTTAGCATAATTTTCAGAAACAAAGGAATTGTGGGAACTTTCCAGGTTTTTCTGCAGTTAGTGTTTCAATTGGTAGTCATTGATAAAAATCTAGACAGTTGAGTTTATTCTGAAGTGTGAGGAACTTGGGAAATCGGCAGACATTCAGACAGATCTTCCCTCAGATGTGTTCTAATTCATTAATAGATTGCTGCTCTTTTAGTTTTAATCAAAGAAAAAAAAAGGTACTTTGATGTGGAAACATTGATGTCATTGATGTTCTGAGACTTGATCTGGTGAACTCCAGACTAATGGAAAAATAATTGCTTCATTCTCTCAGTCTAATTTCTGTGAATTCTTTGCAAGAAGTGTGTGCTTATTATTGATTGATAAAAAAAAAAGTGTAAGGTATCCATTTTTTTTAATTTGGTAATTTTCCCTGCTGCATTTGCTATTTCAATTATTTTATTTGGTATAATGAAGAGGAGTGCAGACCTGGGATCATTCTCCTATGTGTTGCACTAGATTTTTATGTTACGTATAAAGCAAGGATATTTGTCCTTACTTACGGTTAGCCCAGTCTTGGAGTAGGATGCCTACAACACTGTCAGATAGGGATATTCAAATCAGAGAGGTGGCATTTTCTCTGTCCTTTGACTGATAAAATATCAGTACCATTACAATTCCCTGAAGTTCTCTAAACCTCTCAGTATTAAAGCAGTAAATGCTTAAATTGTGGTTTAAAATTACTAAATCTGTGAATATTTCTTAGGACCTGATTTATCCTTCCTAAACACAGGTTGGTCAAACTCATATAGATAACACCCTATTGTTTACCCTGTCTCTCTGTATCTATATAACTTCTCTTTATTAATAGGCAGCCCCTTCAACTACTGTGTCCTTAACCCAAATGAGTCATCTTTGTCTTAGCTTAGCTGTAGAGCTAGGCCGGCTTCAAGCTTGCAAATTGCTTTTGTACTTAGACCATTACACACCTGTTCTCCAGAGCCTTTCCTGCCAGTTCCCTGATTCTGCATGTTGCATCGCTCACTCTCTTTAAATGTCCTGGATGCCTTTTGTTTTGTTTTTTTTTAAAAAAGGGGGAAAAAAAGAGCCTTCAGCGCATAATTATTGTTACTGAATCAAAGTACCACAAAACCCCATGAGGGAGGAACAAAGAGCAGCTTCTATGAACCCATAAGGAAAATAATCTTAATAAATTAATCTTAAAGAATTCTTTATCTGTAAATCATCCCAACTGTATTGGGTTTGTGTGGCAAGGATTTTTATGTCTGATTGAGCCAATACCAAATGGCTTCAAGATGGATCCACTGCTGGCCAGGGCTGAGCCCATCAATGACAGTGGTTGCATCTCTGGGAAATGTATTTAAGATGGGGAAAAGAGCCATCTGCAGAAGAGTAATAAGAGAGAGAATGTGAGAGAAACAACTGTGGAGATACCACATAAATTGTTGTTCAGGACCCAGGTAGCAGTGATTTTTTACTGCTATCCAGTGACTGAGTCTTCCCATATGTCTGCAACCACTTGTGACATCAAGTATGAGTGAAAAGGATAAAACTTTAAATTTTTTTGCCAACTAGCTCTATGAGCAAAACAGCTGTGTTATCAAGGTATAACATGATGATCTGTTATCTCTAGACTTTTGGGAACTGTGAGAGAGCAACACTGTCAAGGAATCATCTAGTGATAACTAGTGAACTTCTTAAACTGAATGCCTCACTGGAAGTAAAATTTGAAGATTTAACTGTGAGAAATATAGCTTCTTTAAAAGAATAGGTTTGGAAGTATGTTTACATTATCACTGCCTACACCCTCTAGGGATGCAGGGGTATGGGCAAGGAAGAGAAAGCCTAAGGGAGACTACCTCCAGTTACTGGAGACTGACACTGAGGATGAGAAAGTTGATATTTGCAAGCACAGACAGTCTATGGCCTGGAGTTGTTGCTTTTTAGACTTTCAGATGAAATGGGCATAAAAAAATTCATGGCCCTAATACAGCATTACTAGGGCACTAACTCTTCCTAGCTCCAGATGAGCAGTGCCACAGCAACTTTGTCACTCAAAGGGCAGGGACTGACCCTTCTATTCTTTCTCTTGATAGCTTTTTGTCCTTTTTTTTTTTCACAGAAATATAATTTCAAAACACATACCTTACTTTTTAAAGTTTACTTCCCTTTTCCATTTCTTGAATGACTCTCATGTGTTCAAAGACCAGTGGTGTTTTGATCTTTGTTCAGCCTGTATTTTCCTACTGTAAACTTTCCCAGACTCTGGTTCTATTACCATTCTTACTCTCTCTTAAATGTCCCATCTGCTCTCTCTCAAGATTTATATTCAGTTAAATAATTTTTGACAAGCAAACCAATGTGCTATGCATTACTAGATCTTCTGTGTTCATGTCAGCCCAAAGCACAGGCATAAAGGGGAAGCACCTCTAAAATAATCAATGGACTTTGCTCTTGATATAGGAATTAATTACATTTTGGAAATGCCTAAGATGTTATAGTTACACTTCAGGATCATTTTGACTCACAGATTTCCTAGATGACTTGGGTTTAATTTCGATATGAGATAGGTCTTACCAAATGGGTAGAAAGTGGCCCCTGACTCTAAAGCTGTGTATATGAGAGGCAATTTAGACACTTAGGGGCGTGTGTGGCTCCTCCTCGAGCTTCACATCTTCATTGTGCTACTTAATATAGGTGCTATTGAAACTGTGCTTCTCATAACAAGGGCAAGTGCCCATTAGCTTCCTGCAGGACATTAATAAACTCTTGTATTCATAGTAGAAGACAGAAATTCTGTTCCAGATGAGATTAATGGGAAGAGAAGAAAAATTGCACAATTCAAAGTTTGAAAGTATCATTTCATCACAATTTGCAGATAATGTCAGATGAAGGTTAAAAATTACAAAAAACAGGCTCCTACAAATACATAGGAGATTAATGGTGACTAGCTTGTCATGGGATTTTTTCTGGAAGAAGGGAATGAACTGTAGTCTTTTAATCCTCAGGTAAGGATATTGCTGAGGTGCTTATTCTAATCTATTCTTTATTGCAGCATAAAAGTACTCCAGTTACGTTCTTCTATTTCAAATCAAATCCACCCAATTCAATGAATCTTTTCAGTCTTTTGTTCAGCTATTGCACTGGCATATGCTCAGATTAACATGATCACTGTGGATAATGATTGATATAAAGGCACAACAGAAAAGGGACTATATTTGTACCATGTCAGCGTTTTATATGAGATTAGAAAAAACTGTACAGACTGACAGAAAACAGAAAGATCTTTGCCATCATCCCTGTAAACTGGTCATAATTAAATGGTCAATGCACTATTCTTACAGTAAATGAGCAGTATTTTTTTCCTGCCTTTCAGTAGTGAACTACTGATTTTATGTGGATACCTTTGTAAGTTTAAAAGCTCAGCCTTCACAGTGTATTAGCTCACTTTATTAAATAAAATCTAGAAGTTATTTGCTGATAAATCTAGATATGCATTTACTTATAAAGACATAAATTGGTGTTTATTAAATATACAAAATTTGCAGTGGTCATACCTTGATATGAAAGCTACTTAAAATTCCCTGGTTTTAAACTTAACAATAGTCATATCTCAAGCACCACATAGAAACGTGTTCCAAAGTATGTCAAAGTATATGTTTCAAAGTATTACTGCTATTTATAGTGCAAGAACTGTTTTCCAACTGTTTTGTCTACTTACACTTTCTAAGGTCAGTTGTATTTAAATTCTATTATTTCTGTCTCTTCTAATGCTCAAAAAAAATAACAAGAGGGAAGTAGGAATATGAAGAGGCAAAATAAAAGTACAATTAGAAAATGGAGTTATTATGAAGAAAGTTGGGAGCGAACAAAAAATTGAGAAATTACTGAAGTGCTTGTCATCTTCTAAGGAGTGTTAACTTCATTAAAACTCTTAATAAAGAATACAGTTTATTGCAATTTTTGTAAATTTGTGAAAGCTGCTGATATTAAGGTGTTTTACAACTTGCAAACACCAGTAACATGCATTAACAACCAGTATACATCTGCTGTTTGTTTCACAATTGCTCAGAATTATTTAGTTAATAACATGGCTGTCCTTGCAATCATGAAGCACTATCTATATCTGATCATGCTTTTTGAATGGAAGCAGACTGAACTCTGTGATATTCCAGGTATCAATACGATAAAAATTTTCAATATTCTTAAGTATTGTTTTAGTTGATTGACTGACTGGAGAAAAGAGGTATCTTGTGTGTATTGATGTATGTTGGATTTGATTTACTGGATACCTAAGTACTTTCATGGGCTTATGTTTTCCACCTAAATTTTAATTTGAATGCAAAGTCTTATTTTTATAGCTTTTCCTTTTTCTGGTGGCATCACTATCACTCTGTGTGTTATTATACACTTAATAAGTATTTGGAAAGTTTTCAGCACAATATAGATATGGGTTGCACTTTTCCCTCTGTAAGCTCTGTAAAGTGCTCTTGTCTTTACCAGACTCTGTTCTTCAGCAAGCATACAAAACATATTATCAAAATGTGCCTACTTGAAGCTGCAAGCTGGAGAGTTCTTAAAAAGACCTTTAAGTTTTTCTTCAATGTTTGAGTTTTACAGAGTGAAAAACTCAAACCCACATACCTTAGAACTTAGGTGCAGTTATTCTGTCCAGATATTTTACCTAACTGTATTTCTTTCAGTTTGTTATAAATTTGTAAATCCTTTTTTATTATTTTATTTCAAGTTAAAAGCTTATAATCACACCAAAATATAAAGTTAAATTCAAATTCAATTTAAACTGCCACAGTATTTCCTATGTCTAGTTGTCTTTTTTTTTTCTAGTAGAATATTCTTTCCATCCTTCTCATATGTGGGAGAAATCACACTCCTCAATTTGATAGTTTTTTTTGTTTTGTTGGTTGGTTTTGGTTTTGTTTAATATCTTATGTAGACAGTGGACAGACAAATGTATCTGAAGAAAACTAAGTTTTCAGTGAGGAGAATCATCTTCTGCATCCCTTATTTCACTGCACAAATCCTAGGGGTATTACAGTTGGATATGTTCTAACTACTGGACCTTAACATTTACCAATAGGATGAAGAGGCCAAATTGTATTTTCTCAGTAATTTTTTTTTTTTTTATATTTTGTTACAAAAAAGGAGGTGGGCTTATGGCTCATTTATGTTTTTGTTCTCATACTTTATGATTAGATATTTGAAAAATAGTAGTGTGTGCTTCAGTTTATATAGTTTCTGAGCAGTATGCCATTACTGTCCTCTCTAGCTGATGCAGACTTTGACAAATCTGCTCTGTGGTCATTGTCTTGATAGATTCCAAATTCTCATTATCCAGAGTGTATTCTGCATAAAATGAAACAAATGTGCTCTAACAGTCAAAGCAAAAATAAACAAAAACATGATTACCTATACCTAATGTAATGATCCTGCAGGAGGTGTTCTGCATACCTGTTTTGTGGTCCATCCTCCTTCACTTTTGCTTCAGGATCTGGAAAGTTTAAAGTAGACATTGCAGGTACCTCATTCTAATGATATGTTTTGTACTCACACTTTGAGGAGTAGGTGACACGACTGTTTGAAATTACTCAAAAGTAATCTGTTAATGTACTCATTTTTCCCTAAGTGGGGTGTAAACTTCTATGCTTTTCATTAGAGCAAAGACAACACACAAGATGCGCATCATCCAGTTACTAACAGAGTTTTTGAATAAATTGTTTCATGTGAAATATATCCATGTACAACACATCTCATAAGAGTAAATGTTGTAATTACCATAATGGGACCCTGGTTTTAGGAACATATTTGAGTATATTTATCATGCTGTGCATATATATGCAAGGATGTGTTTCAATAATGAGATTGGCAGGATTTTACTGTACTTCTTTAAAGGTCTTATGAGTCTTGTACATTTCTATGCTGAAATCACATGGAACTATTTTAATATCAATTATCACACAGGATTTACAACCACAAAGTGCAACATTTGTCAACAAGCAGTTTTAGAAACATAGACTGCAGTTCATTAGCTAAACTATTTTAGCAGATAGTCTCCCAGGAGTACATTAAGAAAGGTTTGTATTCAGCTTACTAAAACCAGTAAACTGTAACTGAGACTGTTATATTTGATTATGATCCAGATGTGAAATTTGTGGATGGGTTTTGCCATAATAAATCTCCTAAGAGATCACCATCAATTACAACATGAAATTTGGAAGAGTTCCAGTAAAATATTCCTTAAACCAAAAAGGAATATATGAGATTGTATCTTGTTAACGTGCATACTTTAGACACCTTGTTTCCACACAAGGTATATTTTATATGATATTTATGCAGAGTGTAAGACTTTGGAATGTGGTTTGTTTCAGGTGTCTTGCTGGATTTTCTGGACAGTTTTGTGAAATAGAAGTTAATGAATGTAATTCATCACCTTGTCTACATGGCTCAATCTGCGAAGATCATATCAATGGATACACTTGTAAATGTCAGCAAGGTAATTGCCATGTGATGGGACAATCTTAAGGATAGTTTTGAATTAGCAGTGTTACTGCTGAGTAAATTGGCAAATCATATCAAGATCTGCTTTTTGTATTTAATTTATAATGTATAAAAATATTAACTATCTCTTTGGCAAGCTTTTTGAATGATATCTAAAGAAAATGAGCTACTGTAATAAGCATGTTAAAAAGGCTTAAAACTAAAACCAGTTCACTGAGTCTGAAGAATTAGCTAGAGTTAGGCTTATTGTGCACGATCTTTACTAGTGTAACTTACTGACCAACCAGTCAGGTAGTCGCTATTTAATGGCTAGATAATTTAACTACCTATAGAATAAAATTGAAAAGGAAAATTGAAAATAAATTCTGAACATTTTAACTATTATTATCATTATTGTTGTTGTTATTATTGTGTTGTAAGACATAACCACGATTATGTCTGCTGGCTGGGATTAAAAGAAATTTTGTGGACAATTATAAATACAATGAAAAAAGGCACTTTCTTGAAAGGTGAGAGCAGTTTTCTTATGGTGACATAGATCCACTAAAACAGGTCTAGTGACAGGAAAGTATAAGAGATTTAGTATTTATGCAGAAGTAAAGGTCAGAGTCAGCCTGCATTGTCATGCAATCATGAATTTAATCTGTTCAGAATTATTCACAATCTCCTGTCATGTCTATTAACAGAAAGCCTTTTGTCAACATAAGTAGGTTTTCTGATCCTTATCCATAAGTAGCTCCATATGTTACTATTATATTAAGAATTTTATGAGTACTTACCTCCTGAAACTTTAATTTTTCAGTTTTTATAGTGTTTACTATTGTACTGACCAGTGCTGCTGAGTAATTTCTTTGATAGTACTGACAGAAGACTTCTTAGTGAGTTTTAGAGATTATTTATATACGCTGGATGATAAATATTCTACACTTAAAAGAAAGCACATAGGCCATTGAATACTGTTGTATTTTACCTTTTTTAACTCATTCTAAATTGTCTCTAGTGCAGTTTTCAAAACTATATGTAACAGATTATTTTTTGTTTAAAAATGGGTGGAATATACTGAAGCAAAAGTACATGTGTGTGTAATGGAAGTCCTTTTAGCAGTTTATTAAATTGTTTAGTTGGTACTAAGGAAAGATACTCTAATATGTAAAACCTTAGTTTATGGAAGCCTAATTAAGTTTAGGACTAACTTGCTTTAAGCTTAATATTTTCATAGCAACCTTTGTAATGTGAAGGAGATAATCAATAATTCAGAAAAACCCTATACTCCTGATGTGTGAACTGAGTGAAAAATTTCCAGATTTTGCCATACAGAAGGTTAGGGTTCATAGTAAAAAAGACCCCTCTTGATCTTATAAGTGAGATTCATCTTCCATACTACATATCTTTTTTCCTCTCAGCATAGTTACACAAGGGAAATTCCACATGGATAAAACTGTTTGTCCCCTCAGTCTACCCAGTACTGCATATGGCCATATACCTCTTCACCAGTATAGATGCCTTAAAAGATTAAAAGATGTATTTTTTAGTCATTGCAGTGCCTCACACAGAATATATTGCCAAATTCAAGCTTTTTCTCCTTATTTTCAAAGCTTATTAAGGCAATATTTTAAATATATTTGTATATACAGACATTCAAAAATTGCTTGCTAGCCAAGGACTATGACTGTTGTCTGTGTGCAACTTCATATGGAAATGCTTGGTATAAGTAGGAGAAGCTTCTCTGGGGCCTTGGAACTCACTTCTGCAGTTGACATGTTTAAGCACATTCCAACCCAAACATAAGCTGCCTTTCTTTTATATCCCTTTTAATAATAGCTTTTATTAGTAGGGGTGAAAGATCTTTACATTATTTCTCCACCAGGGAAGGACACAGTGAAGAAAACACATGCATTAAGACTATGTACAATTTTTATGTATTTTGGTTTTTATAGGCAATATAGTATTTACATATGTTATTTGAGTCTCTGAAACAGTTGAGGAGATTAATAGGTTACCAGCTCAGAAAAGGAGTGAATTTGGAGAGGCAGGGGAACCTTTGGGAGGAATAGCTTTTTAGAAAGTTGCACAACTGAAGAAAGGTATTAGAAGAAAAAATAGTATCTAGAGACAAAAAGTAGAAATATGTAGAAAAAAATCTGGGTTTATTTGTTTGGTTTGGTTTGGGGGGGGGCGGGGGAGTGTTGTGGGGTTTTTTTGTTTTGGGTTTTTTTGTTTATTTGTGGGTTTTGGTTGGTTTTTTTTGAAGGCTACTACTTTTCCCATATTATAGGTCTTGAATTTATCTTATAGGCTTCACCTACAGAAATACAGGGTTGAGGATTCTTGATCTGTAAAGGCACCTAGGTAAAGAACTTTCCACAAGGCAGATATTCTGATAAACTCTGCAACAGATTCCCTGTTGCAGTTTAATGAAATGGAAAAGGGATAGTATCAAGTCAGAAAAAAGAACAAGGCAGATGATTGCAATTTCCTGAAAACCTCAGGAGAACAAAGTGAAGCATGTGGTGACAGCATATGATACCAGGAAAGGGAATTGATTTAACTCTGACAAATGTATTCTGTAATGGATCATGAATTTTGTCAGCTATTGTCCCAGTAGCAGGCCCCATACCTTAGAATAATGGATACATGTTGAGGATCTGTGGCTGCAGCTTTAGGCTGTTCAGGTGCAGAAACAGCATGAAGAGATGCAAACTCTATTCTAACAGCATTTCAGGCAGCTCAAAAGCAATACCAGCAGCTAATAGAACTAATAGCAGGCTCATGGGTGAAGCCTTTAGCTGGGTAAGCTGCTCTTCTATCAGAGCAGCTAAAGCAGGACTGAACTATAACAGATGGATCCACTTGATGTGTGCTCTGAAACAAAGGATGAACTGGGACAACTAGATTTGTATCAGCTGAGGACTGCTATGGGGTTCATGGGGCTGTTTTCTTTGTTTGCTAGCTCGTTTAGAAATAGGAAAATTTAACTGGAGAAAAAACAAATCCGCAGTGGGAGTATCATGGTAGAAAGTCAGATGTTCTTCCATAACTAGCCATATTTTACAAAATTCTGTGTTTGTATTTACCTAGCAAATGTACTGCTAGTTCAGCATAGCATCAAAGGAGCAAGTTTGAGACAGGATCAAATTACATGGTCTAAAACACAGCTGCCAGATGAGTATTTGGTCTCTAATTTATGGGTGTGCTTAGTTGTAAAGGAGATTTTCATAAGAAATGTAATAATTTCATAATTCATAATAATTTCATAAGAAATAATAAGATTGCCAGTAATCCAAACAATGAACTATGAGAAGATGATATCTGATGCTGTTCAAATACAAAGCTGTATTTCCTTAGAAACTGTCCTCCTTGTTGATCTGGTACAGTAGTCTCTCTCATGGTTTCCCTTTTTAATCTTTTTTCCTTGATTTTTTTCTACTTTGAGAAACCACAGTCCAATAAAATCCACATTCATCCCTTTATATATATATCTATGTGTATGAGGATGAATGATAGTTACCTATAACTTTTTTCCATTGACAGTAAATAAATGGATGTAGATTTTGAGTCTTGATTTGGGGTTTGTTTTCTCTTTTTTTTTTTTCCTGACAGGATGGGAGGGACTCCATTGTGAGTTGGATGTTGACGAGTGCATGTCCAACCCCTGCATACATGGTATATGTGTTCAGAAGGAGCCAAGCTTTGGTTATTCCTGCTTTTGCAAGCCAGGATTTGTGGTGAGATGCTGAATTTCTTTCTTATTTTTCCCTCAACCTGACTATTCATTATTGAACAGAAAATAATGTAATCCCTTTTCTTTTTCACTTAGCCCAGATAAACCCCAAGCCTTCTGAGTATATTAGTAATTGTTTTTATTTTATTTGTTGTCCTAGAGAAGATCTGATATTCCAGAGAACTAGTTATCTAATATCAATAAAAAGCAGACAAGTGTGATATGTAGAGTCTTTTTCAGTCAAGTGTTAATATTTTAAACAGTTATTCATATTTTTATACATACCAATTAATAATTTTATTTCACTTAGCAATTAATATTTTTACATACTCAGATACTTCACATTTGAAATGGTTGCATTCATACAGATATTTTGAAAACAGTTTCCCTGAAACTAAATCAAACAATTACTTTGAATGCTTGACCCTGTGTGGGTTGGTTCTGTTTTGTTCTCTCTGCTTAACATACCAAATAATATTTTGACAGTGGGTAAATGCCAGTGGTGTATTTATCTAAGGTTGACATTTCCATACTGCCACCATTTTTCTTATGACATCTCTTTCTATAGTTGAAAACATGCAGTTGGTTTCTACAATTTGAGCAATACTATTTAATAGTTTGAGATAAATAACAAGGAGAGAAAGGTGTACATGACTTTAATTTTTTTTCATACTTCAGTAATTCTTATCTTTACAACTTCAAGCTTGAAATATATATCTGTAAACCATTTTTTTATAAATTATGGCAGCAATGCTTGCTTTATTATCTATGCACCATCTGTGTGGTGTATTTACATCTGTAAAATAAAAGGAACAGATTATTGCAAGTAAGATTCATATTTACTATCATAGTGTCTCTGCAACAAAGTAAAAAAAGAAATTAGTAACTTTTCAAATGCCAGCCAGTTTCAGGGCTTCTTTCTATGCTAGAAGATTTTTATTCTCTGTCAGTGAGGTGGGAAAAAACTAGTGAAACAATAAAATGGAAAAAAAAAGGTTTTTTTGAAAAAGTGAACAATATTTCTGTCTTTAGCTCTTCTCAGGAACAGTATTAATCTCTGCCCCATGCCCACTGTCTCAAGGAGATCCCCAGTAAACACTAGCACATGCCAAAGAGCACAAGGGTCATGTGGGCTGCTCCACAGGACAAGGCAGGACAGGAGCCAGGGATAGCAGCAAAGTAGACGGAGGCAAGACCTTGCAGGCAAGGGATGAAGTCTCCCAGTACAATGATAGGAAAATAAGACCAGTGTGAAAAGGTAATTTCAGATGTCCAGGCACTGTCAGGCAAGTGCATGATCACAAAGCAGGTTTAAGGTTAAGCCAGAAAGTATGGTAACAAGGCAAGATCAGGATCAACAAAATAGTGGGCTTACTATAGCTGGCTTTAGTTTTATTGTAAGCTCAGTGAAGGACCAAGGGCAAGGACCTGAGCTTAGTGTATCTTCTGAGTTCAGATATGAAGGCCCTCTTGAAAAATCTCCCACATCTTTCTCACCCTTTCACTGATCCAAAAGTTACACAGCTGCACAAAATCAGAGCTTAGCCCAATCCCAGGGAACTAAACTAGTGAAGGAAGAGGTTTCAGACATGGATTGCAGAAAATGATGAGGCTGATTAGGGCCTTGACAACAATGTGTTCAATTCTAAAATATTAGAAGACACTTGTGTTAATGATTTTATCACATAGCATTCTAAAGCATTCTTCATGCAGACATACCTATTAAATACTCTGAGTGAAACTTCCAGTTCTAATCAAACTTCATACCCAGTGGTCCATTAACAGTAACAAATGGTGAAAGAGCTGTCTTTGCGTATAAATATGGCGCCAAATAATGGAAGCCTTTATAGGTTACCTTTATAGGTAACTGAAACTGCCATATCAGTTTACATCTGCTTCCAGAATAACAGGTTACAAATTCCCTAAGCCTACGTCTGCATTAGCCACAATTCAAAACGTGGAGAAAGGATTCAATGTAAGCTCATTAATCTCTATATTGCCATAAGTCTTGGAGGCCTAAATATATCTGAACACAGAAGCAGGAAAGCATCCCTGTTTTTTGTTGTTTTGTTTTAATTAGGGCTAGATCTCACTCATTGTGTTAATTTAAATGAGAAAAAGTAGAATAACCCTGTATTCTAGACCTAGAAACTACCAGTTCCACTACTTGCTTACAATGCAGAATCATAATTTTGGGACCAATAAGTTCTTTATGTAAAGTGTCCCTATAGAAAGGATTTTGTGGGGGCAGAAATTTTCTCTAAATAAAGTGGACTTTACTCAAATTCCTCTGGAGAATAAAAGAGGGAAGATAAAGGTCAGTTTGAATATGGCTGTGGATTCATATCGCTCTTGAACTGGGAAACCCAGAATTGGATGCAGTATTACAGGTGCAGACTCACCAGTGCAGAGCAGATGTGAGGGATAAACTCCACCAACCTGTGGGCAATGGTTTGCTGTTGCAGCTCAGGATTTTGCTGGTCTTCTTTTCTACATGTACATATTGCTGGCTCGTGTGATTTGTCGCCCACCAAAACCTCTTTGTCCTTCTCTGCAAAACTGTTTTCTAGTGTGTTAGACCTGAGCATGTACTAATGCCTAGGGTTATTCCACCCCAGGTGCAACACTTTGCATTTCTCTTTACTGAGTTTCCTGATGTTCCTGCTGGCACACTTCGTCAGCCTCTTGAGGTCAGTATAAATGCCAGCAAACTTGTTTGGTATATCAGCAATTCCTCACAATTTTGTAACACATGAAACTTGCTGGGGGTGCACTCTGTCCTGTCATCCAGTACTGAAGACTTTAAGTTGTGCAAGACACAGTATGAACTCTTAGGGTACATCATTAATGATTGGAATTCAGCAGGGCTTCCTCTGCTGATCACTAAATTCAGCCCTTTGAGCATGGCAGTTCAGTATTTTCAGTCCATCTCACTGTCCGTGCATCTCATCCATACTTTGTCAGCTTGTCTACGAGAAGGTTAGGACAGATGGTGTTGAAAGCCTCACTAAAGTCAAGATGAACAGCATTCATTGCTTTCCTGTCATCTTCTAAGCAATTAATCTCTCCATAGAGGGTTATCAGGTAGTAAAGCACTTTCCCCTTCATAGCTCCTTATTCCTAATCACGTTTTGTCCTTCCTGTACCTAGAAAGGTTTTCCAGGTGTCATTGACTTGCTTCCTAGGAATTGAAATAAGGCCTGTAGTTTCCTGGATCTACCTTGTTTTACTTGAACACAGGACTGGCATATGCTTTGTTCAGTAACCAGGAATTTCTCTTTGCAGTGACTCTGCCCAAAATTTTATAAAGTCTGTATTTTACTAGAAGGGTTTGGTAGGTTAAAAATGGATTTTAGTAATCTGACTAAATTTACTGACAAACTATCCTGAGAAGAAATAGGCTATCTCATAAGATGAATACCATTTCTGTAGGGTGCTTCTTGCAGAGTTTGATGGGTACCATTGATACATCCCACACACCGTAGCAACTGCTCCCTTTCTGTCTTCAAAATCAGGTTGGCATTCAAAACAATGTCAAGTGATGATGAATGATCAAGTGATGTCACTACAGGGACACAGTATTTTTACAGGAAAACAATCAGACACCCAACTTAAAATAGTCTCATTTTTTTCATTACATTTTCATACTTATCCTACATGAATAACTGTAATGGAGACCATCAGTTACACAATTTTTTTAGTATTTATGTCTCACAAAAAAAAAAAAAGAAAAATCTTCTGAATGCCAAATAAAACCATCAGAGAGGAAAATTAAAATCTGTTTATAGAAGTTATTTTTCCAATCAGTGCAAAATTTGTTGGTACAAGTCAGTGTTACACGACACTGTAGAGACCAAAAGTAAAAATAAGTCCAAAAATAGGTTAGAAGGAGGATAGATTCATTGTTATTCAAATTACTCTTCTGGATGTTACCCTGCTTTAGGGAGTTTTTGATTTACTTATTGCCAGAAGCTATAATGGTATATCTGGTGAGTTATCAGATGCAAACTCTGCTTGTTTTCTTCCCCAAGTATTCATTAAAAGCTCCCTGGTAATGAAACTCAGTAGATATTTGAGCTACAGGGGCAGCTTTTCTGTTAGTACATACCTTGAGCATTAACTGTACTGTATGTTGCAGAACAAGCCCTTACAGAGGGAAAAGTAGCAAACCTTTGAAGCAGCTGGAATTTAAAATGCGTCATCTTTGCTTTTATTCCATTATTCATTGTTCCATCTTCAGTCCCTCAAATTTCACTATGCTTTGGAAAGGCCATAGGAGAGAAAGAAAACATGGTGGAGGAACCACCAAGAAAAGTTAACATACCTATCCTCAGTGTGAAAGATAAGAAGTTACATTTTAAACATTTCAAGAGGTATATTTGTTAGGCACTGATGGGGTTAAGCCCCTAACCAGGAGTAAATGTGGAGTGCAAACAGTGGAACTCCCAGAAAAATAAGCGTTCAAGGAACTTCAGCTAGAGTATGTTAGATAAATCTTCTGTAGTCCATGTCTGTACTGCTACCTGAAGTATGGATCATATAGTATAGATTATGAAATCACTCATAACTTTTGAGAAGAAAAGCATAGCCAGTGGTATTTGAAATAAATATTTACCTTTTTAAGTGGAAACATCTATAGACATACACCTACTTTTACATACAAATCTGCACAAGATTAATGGTTCTATCTGCCTGCAAGGAAGCTGTTAAAGCATTTACAGGCACTTTCAATACTATCAAATTTATCTATGACTGTTTTATGTACCCTTCATGCACAGTGGAGGTTATTCACATCTGCTTTGTTTCTATGAGTCATAAAATCATAATCAAATGCTCTTCACCATTAAATGTAGTAGTCATAAAAATGTACTAATCTGTCATAAGGAAAGTCAGAATGAAACATAAGTTTTACAGGATTAAGAAAGATTATGAGCTTGCTCAAATTGATCATTTGTTCTATGTGTGGAATTAGAAGAGAACAAGGAGGAAATGTATGGAAACTGACATATAAATTGGCCTGTGGTTGCTTTGTGCTTTGGAATGCCAATACAGTGAGTGATTTTATAGGATGCCATGAATTTACCAGGTAGCTCATCTGCTTACCAAAACAAATTAGGAATTTGATTGAAAAAAGCATGGCTGTAAGTAAGTCATCCAAACCCCTCAATTTAACCTCTGTCATTTTAAGCAACAAACAATTTAAACTACTGGTAAAAAAACCCAAAAAACAGTGTTTAGGTCTGCATTTTTACGTGTCTCTCTCTTGCCCTGCATATTGTTTCTTAATATCAGAAATTAATTTAATAGAGTCAACAGGGATCTCAGAAAATGTAAGTTACCTCAGGTTCTGTTTAAACAGTCAGGTAGATAAGCAAGACTATTTAAGCATCTTGTCTGAAAGCAAGTGTAAGATGAGCACATGCTTCTTGAGCTCTAGAGAAGGTTTGGATTTTTTTACATGTGCTCTGCTTGTAGGAGAAGATTCAGTTGGAAATTATGATGATATGTTGTCAGAGATGTATGTATTTCAGGGATGACAATGTATGTATTCTAAATAGCTATCCGGATATGTAAGATCCTTCTACAACATCTGTAAACTCTATCTCTTCACATATCCCATTAGTTCATTTCAACAGAAGTGAAAATAAAATGAACCCTGGCCTGACTTCAGCATATATTTATTTCACACTTCAAGAATGCATTTAATCCACATAATTATTGCTGTAAAAGAAATACATTATTTCTTGCCTTTTTTACAGACCACTGAATATGAACATTTTTACTTTATTACTGGGAAGGATATTTCAGGCTCCCCATGAATTGTTAGTCTTGATAAAAAGTAGAAAACGAATGCCTGGTCCAGTTTGAGACTGTCACTACATTTATTTTTTTCTCAGCATTATCTATGACTGTAATGTATGAACAAGGTGCTCTGTGCAGATTTGGTAAAAATAGACAACAAAAAATGAGCTACAATGTACAAAAAGAAAGAACATAAGCTTGTAAATCAGAGCAAGCCATAGTTTTTTTGACAGCTAAGTCCGCTGTACTGAGTTTTCTTTAACTACAAGCTAACTGAAGTTGATTATTTTAACCACTTTTTATTACTGGTGGCAATACTGTCCTTGATACTTGACAACTACAAATCTGTGGGGAAATTATTTTAATTGATACTTTGCAATAGTAGATCAAAGTAACATTTAGTTAAAATTTAAAATATACAACTATACTATTAAATGAATTAAGGAATATTTTCCATATGATTAGATTTCCTTTCAAAAGTGCAAATAGCTTAATATAGGAAAACAGTATTTTGGACTAAAAAGAAAGCAATATTTTAAATAGCATGACAATGAAATGCAAATTGTCTTCAAAAATGTCTTTTTTTCTTTTTTTTTTTTCTTTTTTTTCTCTCTTTCAGGGGCGAAGCTGTGAGCTTAATTATAATGATTGTCTCATACAGTCCTGCTCCCCTGGGTTTCTTTGTGTTGATGGAATAAACAATATCACTTGTTTACCTACTATGTCCCAAAGCAAGAAAACTGTCACTGAAGTGGCCAAAGTGTTTCCTTCTGAAATTTCAGACAATGTTTTTCCAACAGCCCTGGCCGTGTCTGTGGAACTTTGGTCTAAACAGGTTTCTCCTGAATTTCATACAGGAGTGTCCCAAGGTAAGTAGAAGGAGCTCCCAAGAAATGCATATATCAAACTTCTTTTCTTATTAATGCTTTTAGAATAGTAAGAATATTGGAAATTTATTGATTTGCTTCTTAAAAATGATTTTTTTCCTAATTCTTTTACTGCTTTCTATTTTTTTTTTAAATTTAATCCATCATCACTTAATTGCCTTTATACATAACTGTAAAATTACTCTTTTATCTCAAAACAATTTTTCCCTTACACATCCAGTAAGGAAAATTACACTTTCTCTTAGCTTTGTTTTTGATTTGCTTCACTAGTGTACAATGTCATATGCTTCATATTGTGTTCAGTAATCTCTGACCCTAACGCAAATCTTCCCTTCTTCCTTGACTAGTCAGCAGCAAAAAGATAATTTGCTTTACTTCCTGGAGATTTTGGTTCTCCTTTTCTAGTTCACATGTTTTCTGAGTACATCTTTGTCTGTGCATCTANTTTTGTTTTGGTTTGGGATTTTTTCTTCATTTTTATCCTTAAAGGTCTGAAAAAGGCAAATATTTTTAAATTGTGGGATACTTTTGACCACTCATTTGGTTAGACTGAGCTATGGTTTAGGAGGACTAGTTGCCTCTGGAGACTCTTCAAGAGTATTCAGGATAGCAACCCCAACAGGTGTTCTCTCTTCACGCTTTCTTAGTTCAACTCTTCAGGTCTCGATGAAAAAATGTCTAATACCACACCTTTACCATATGTGGCTATTGATACTTCCATAGGTTTAAAATCAGTTCCTCTTGCCCAGCACAATTATGATATGGTCATGTTTATGGTTAGTTCTTTAATGACATTTCCTCTTTTCACTACACAAGTTTCACCATTAGAGCTACACAAGACTGTTACTTTATCTACCACAAATATGAGTTCAGTAATTAGTAACATACCAAGGGCTGAAACAGAATTAAACAACCAGGCACTACTCTCTTGTGAATTGCAGTTTAAACCAATTCTAAAAATCCAGCTTCTCGCTAGGTGGCCTTGAAAGGGTCCTGTAGAATTGGCAATTGTCTTTTCAGCATCAGAAGAGCTGTAGAGATTGTACAAAGTCCTTTAATAATTTCTCATTCTCTCAAAAAGATTTATATACCTAAATCCAGGTATCTTCCCTTTGTTAGCTGATCATGAAACTCAAACGAAAACATCTCTTCCCAATGGATATCTGGCTATTACTACTTCATCAGTCAAAGACCCACAAATATCACATTACAGGTTGTTTAAGTGTATTAACCTAAATTTGTGCAACATGCTTCATGACTGCATTAAAACTGATGAATTCTCAGACCAAGTTCTGCATAGCAAACAGTCCCCATTTTATGAGACATTTTGGACAAACTCAGAGATATCGACCATCTGGTAATGAATAATTGGAGCTACTGCTGTTATTTCTGGGTATTTATTTTCTTCATCTATGAAAACAACATCAGTGAAGTTCACAGAACTGTCGTCCTTGCATCCCACTACAGGAAATACACGCATCCCTGATTGATTGAACTACTTGTTCTGCCTTTTCCTTCAGAAGCATCACATACTCATCTTCCATTTTTTGATTGGTATTATCTTACTATTTTTCCTTCAAAGACTGTCTCTTTATAATCACAATTTTTGTCACTACATCCTTCAAAGAGACAAATATAGACTTGACAAAATGATTAGCTACTATTAAACAGCTGACAACAGGAAATTCAACAATTACTGGAGACAAAACTGCATGATCCAGATATGGAGATCTGTCATTTATGAAGTCAGGGTACTTTCTGAAACATTCAGCTGAGTAGTAGATCTCAAGAACTACTTTTAACCCACAAAGTAAATAGTAGTTCTGAGTTCAAAACACATCTATTAATAAATGTAGGTGAGATTCTTAAAATGTTTTTGAAAATAATCTATCAAGTGTTCTTGATGTATTCCTTTCTACAAGAACTTCAGGTACAGACTTACTGATGAGTACCTGAAAAGCTGTCATTTTTCAAATCTCCTCATGATGAGATATCCTACTTGATTTTATTGGCACATATCCCATCTGTGCAAACAGAAATTTGTGAAAGTTTAGTGATAGAGCATTTATTTCTACATGCTCATTATCCTGCTTCAAGTTCTGTCTTACATGAGCAATCCTGTACTGAAACATATGAGTGCTGTGCATGATAAAGAACTCCTCATGTGTATAAACGCTGTCTTACCTAGACTTCACAGAACATCTGGAGAAGATTCTGGCCTTTTTCAGCTGATGTTATCTGTTGACTTTCTCATTTCTATTCAGACAACTTTTTGAGGTAGTGGGGTGTCTGTCAAGGTTATCAGGTGCTTGAAAGAGATTTATTGTAATCAGGCAGCAGCCTGTTCAATGGATATGGCACCTGCTGCTGTACCTGACACAGATGGCTATTCTTCATGTTTTGCCACATAGGCTGCTAGATCAATAGAGAAGCTGGTTGGAAGCTGCTATAATGCTGACAGGCAATCAGCAACTGAACAGTTTCACTTCACTACAGTAATGTTTTCAGGATTTCAGGTGTAGCTTTCATCATACTTACATATAAATTCAGGAAGGATCTCTATGGTTACAGTATATAAGTATATTTATTAACATTTTTGAATGTAAAATAAGATCAGAGTAAAATGTATTTTTAGCTCTTGGGGTAATAATTTTTTGTATATGGTATAATTAACTTTCTTCTTCTCATTTCAAAAATGAGACAGATAATTGCTGGATTTTTAAAAACCAGTACTTTTGTAAGAACATTACAACACTTTGGAAATAAATTCAGGGAATTAAAAGAACACAGTAAAAGCTATGAATTCTAGAATTAAATATTAGGGATTGCTGATTGGTTTGGACTACATTTTTATGCTGTACTTTTATAAAACAAAATTAATACCCATCAAGAAAAAGAGAGTTTTTTTTACTTTTAACTGCTTTTCATTCTTTGCTTGGGGGTGTGTGTTGGAAAAATATAGTGTTATATGATTGATGTAAATCATATGGGAAAAAAAAGAAAAGTAGTCCAGACCATGAAAGATATGTATAAGGGTGCCAAAATACAAATAAAACATTTTTCTGGGTTAACGAATAACAGTTGTTTTCCTATGTTTGTGTACATAGGTTTCATTCTCAGTATGTGTACATACATACACAGATCAAATTCTTACTGCCAGAAGGGCTTCCTGATACTGTGCCTGTACTCATGAGGTCAGATTTTCTGTGGATTCTTAACTGATCAAGATATGACCTAAAAGGAATCCATGGCTGGATTTTTTTTTTAATTATAGTAGAAAGAATAGATGAGGAAGAACAATGCATCTCCAAAAGTAATACTTGTCATTGTGTTGATGCATAAACAAATTTATGTCTTGTTTAATGGATGAAATAGGACTACTAAAAAGCCAAGTGAGAAATGCTCGTGGATAAATAAGGTCCTTAATAAACTAGTGTATCTGTAGTAGAAGAAATGTGTCAAGCTGTTAAATCTGATGTACATTTCTATACTTGCTGGACTTAGTGTATTGCCAAGACTTTGGAAAAATTTCTGATCCACCATAGATAGCTTGCACTCTCTAAGGGTAGGATACTACATACTTATCATATATTTTAGAATTTTTGTTCTCATCTGGCGATGAATACATATGTAACAGCAAGTTCTATGAAAGTTTAAAATAGCAGTTTTAAACTAGAAAGTTTAAAACCCTTTTCTAGAAAAACCTCTAGTCTAGAAAGGAACTATGAGATATGTGATGTATTTAGCAGAAAAAGATATTCTTTGATCCAGCCTTGAGGTATGCATTTTCACTGCCATACCATCACTTGTGGAAATAATGTTTTGTAATTATATTTATTCTGAGAGTAAAAAATGTTTGTAGTTATACAAATGTTTTTACGGGACAAGAGGAAATGGTCTAAGTTCTTAAACACTTAGACGTGTTTTAGTACTCTGCAAAGTTCTGTATGCCTGTTTAATAACCCAACCCATAATATGACCATGCTCATGTTGATGTGAATATTCCCCTGACCACAATTATAACAGCAAAAAGCTTCCATTTGAGTTTTGAAAGCTTTTCAATGTGAAGATAGTAAAAAAAAAAAAAAATAAAATTCTTTGGAGGTAGTTTCCACAGTTATCCCGAAATTGCAAAGACGTGTAATGATTTGTTCACTTGGTACTTCTGGACTAGATTATAGCGCTCCAATGTAATCTATTACCAGCTTGATAAAATAGCCCCATTTTTAAAAATGAAGGGCTATTTGGGAAAATTTGGTCTGCACATTTACAGACCACTTCTGTAGTAATGGCTTCCATATCCAGCAGTGGGAGTAAGTCTAGGGAAAATGCAGGCCCTCTGTTGAACAAGGCAGGAAACCTAAAGACAAAGGAGACAGAAAAGGCCAAGGTACTTGGTGTCTTTTTTAACTTATGCTTTACATGTAAGACTGGCTTTTGGGAATCCCTGAGACCAATGAGAAATTCTGGAGCAAGGAAAACTTACCCTTGATGATGATGAGGGAACATTTAATAAAACTGAACATACATGAGTCTCTTGGACCTGATACAGTGATGCTCCCACAAATACTGAGGGTGCTGCCTGAAGTCATTATGACAGTTAGTCCTGGTAGTCTTTGAAAGGTTATGACGATCAGGAGAGGTTTCTGGTGACTGGAAAAAAGCATATGCCACTCCTGTTCCAGGACAGGCAAGAAGGAAGATCCAGGGAAATACAGGCTAGTCAGACTCACTGCAATCCCTGAAAATTTCACAGAGCAGTAACACAGGAAGGAGGACAAAGGAGGTGGCTGAAAATAGGTCTATGAAGGCGAAATGATGCTGTCTTGGTTTTGGTTGGGATACAGTTAATTTTTTATTTGGTAGCTGGTACAGTCCTGCGTTTTGAATTTAATATGAGAATAACATTGATAACACACTGATGTTTTAGTACCTACGTCAAGGTACCCTAAGTCAAAGACTTTTTCAACTTTTCCATGATATGCCAGCAGGCAAGTGCACAAAAAGCAACAATTGGCACAAAATGAAATATGGGAAACCTTTTTTTTTTTTTTTACACTGTTAGGACAGTCAAGGATTGGAACAGCCCAGAGAGACTGCACAGTTTCCTTCCTTGGAGACATTTAGAACTTAACTGGAAAATGTCCTGAACAAGCTATTGTAGATGACCCTATTGTGAGCAGGTGAAGTTAAATTAGATGAACTCCAGAAGTCCCTCTCAACGTCAATTATTCTGTGATTCTGTGATGCCCTGTAGTTGTCAGGGAGAGAATTGTCTTTCAGACATTTTTTATAAAGACTTCTAGAATTTACTTCTGTGCAAGTATCTAGTTAGTCACCAAGAGTAGGTTTAATCTTACTTGTAGCTATCCATTAGTTAATCTGTGTAAGCTGTACCACTCTGTAAGACGTGGAGAGAAAAGGTAGCACCTGTTTCAAACATCTATTCTAGGATAGGATATAAGGTTTTCTTCATTTCTCAATACATACTCTTCTGTTTCTTTGTACTTCTGTTTTTGGCAAAGGAATTGAATATTGAGTTGACTTTTCTGTTCATGTAATGTATGTGGATGGTCAAACTCACAAAGACATTTGAAAGACCAAACCCAGTAGAACCAGATATCAATGTTAACAACACATGTTGGAGAAATAGAGCTACTACATAGCAGCTAACTGAATATACTTCTATCACTTATGGAGAAAAAAATTAATAAAACAAGTACTTCACTGAAGTGAATTTTCATCCCTCTATTGGGTAACATATTTTCACTGCCTAAAATGTGTTCAATATTTCATTATTTCCTTTAAGATTGCCTAATATACGAAGAGAGTTCTGAAAATACTATTAATGATACTCAACAACATATTACAGAGCTCTTCGTGTGCAGTATTATTTTGTTTAAAATCTTGCTCTGCAAAATTTCAAATTTTGATTAAATTACTATTAGTAAAACACTCAACAAAAAGGAAAATTCAGAGTTTTGGTTTTTACATGTTTTTTCTTGATAACATAATGCTTTTTTATCTTTCTTCTTAATCTGGTTCCACTGAATTACAGGAAACAGTGTATACCAAGACTTCCAATAATGTTGAGATTGCCTGGCACCTTTACCTTCTAATTCTGCTTCATCATATTGAATTGTGTATGTTATATTCACTAGATTTGTCAGCACTCTCAGGATTCCTCTAAACTTTCTCTTTTTTCAGTTCTGCCAGACGTATTATTATTCATTCCTTTTTAGTTTCATTCTTCTCGTTAGCTATAATCATATGCTGTTTTTAAGCACATCTTGTTACATCTGCTACATCAAGAAGGGAAATACGTTTAACATAGTGAAGTTACTATCTGTGTAGGTTAACATGGAATTTCATGCAAATTGAATACTTTGAACCCTGATGTATTATTTGCAATATATTTGTAACTGCTAGGAGCTTGAATTTGGTAACTTTCCAAATCTCTTTCACAAGCAGTCATTCTCCTTAGAGTTCTAGTAAAGAAGACATAGAAGTGTTAATGCCGTCCTGGCCTGCTTCTGCTTCTGCTTAAGTGCAACCTGCTGCCCTGCAGGCAAAAGCATCTTGATAGTCTATAACTTTTAAGTGCAGTTTTTACTCTGATTGCTTTGTGCTCAAATTTCTAAGGAAGCCAGATATATAGAAAAATCTATGGAAAATCCATGTCAATACAGGTCATAACAAGAAAATGTTAAAAACCTAAAATTAACCTTTCCTTTAAAAACTATACATAATTTGATATTTTCCAAGTTTGTGTATCAAAATGAATGTATTAATGGGAAATGGTTAGTGACCTGCTACATTGCATAAGTCCATGGAACCAGATGGGTTCCACCCAAGGGTACTGAAGGAAGTGCTCACTGAGCCATGTTCTGTTATTTAGAATCATACAGTCATAGACTGGGTTAACCTCACCTTCTAGGGTGGATTATAACATCCTGGGGTGCATGTCATCAGGTTCCATAGACCTGTGGTTACTCAGCTTCATCAAGTGGTTCCAAATCTGCTCTTCACTTGTGAAAAATCCTTCACTCCTCTCGCATCCAGAGGATCAGGGACTTGAGAAGTGAGAAGCCTGCCTGCCAGTGACGAGGCAAAGAACTCATCAAGTACCTCAGCCTTCTCCATGTCAGTTGCCACCAGTTCACCCTTCTTGCTTATCAGGAAGGGTACACTCTCCTTGGTGTTTCTTTTCTATGTACTATATATGTACATTTACTTACAGAAATGTTAGTCTTATGTTAGTCTTGTTATTCTTCATGTCCCTTGCCAAGTCCTATTCCAGCTTTGCCTTGGCTTTGCTCACCCCATTCCTATACACTGGAACTGTATCCCTCTACTCTCCCCAGGTCACCTATCCCTCTGCACCAGGGAGGTTTAGATTACATATTGAAATAAAAAAATTCTTCATGGAAAAATTTGTCAAGCATTGGAACTGGCTGCCAGGGAGCTGGTTCAGTCACCGCCCCTGGAGGTATGTAAAAGATGTGTAAATGTGATGCTTGGGGACATAGTTTCATGGTAGACTTGGCAGTGTTAGATTAACAGTTGGACTTGATGCTCTTAAAAGCCATTTCCACCCTAAACTATTCTATGAATATATTGATATGTAAAAGTCTGCATCTATAAATTGCATATATGCTATATACACATATTGTGTTGTCTATAAGGCTTATAAAATACACTCACTAACACACTGAGAAATATCCATACATGTACACATTCTACACTCCTAATGTGGATAAACATGTTCCTCAGTACCAATACAACCAAGTCTTAGAGCAATCACATTGAAAAACAGTTTATACATTCTGAAAATACTGCCTTTTAACTTCACTTCATCAAATATGTAGTTCTAAGGTTAATAATCTTTAGTATCCATCTCACTAAAATGTTGTATCTGTAAATGATGCTTCTTTTCTGTTTAAACACTGCATAGATAGATAAAAACTCTATCAACATTTTTTAATGTGATACTTTCAAATCTGTCATCTGGTTTGTCATACCAGTGCAGAATGATGTGAAAATTTGAGAGGATCACTATGTGGCTAACTTTAAATCTGGTTTTGTTTTTTTGTGGTTTTTTGGGGTTTTTTTATGAATCTTTTTTTATATAAGTAAAATGTTGATAGTGGAGGCAAAGTGATACCTCAGGTGATGTTTCTAATTACAGTGAAATATGGATGAGAAATTTCAGAACAAAAAGGGGGAATGAGTTTTACTAATTTGAAGAAAGTATCACAATCTAATATGTGGCAAGTCCCCAGTATTATAAAATCCATGTCCTATTTATAAAAAAAATGGGATTGACAAAGTATGAAATAATGGTTTATACATCATATGTTATAAAAATTTTAAACATGTAAATGAATGACAGTAGACAGACTCATGATTAAGTCTACCCTAATGTATATGTCTCTTAGTTTTGTAACGTATATAATATTGAAAATATTTACACTGTATCTGAAAAGCATAGAAGTGGTGTTGATCTGGTGATGGGATATTATAGCCTTCATAATAAGTGAGGTTAAAGAAAGTCTACTGCTTTAGTAATTTCATGTTCCTGCCAGTCCTCCACATTTTCATTTCTTTTATTTTGCACTATTAGTCAAATGAAATTGAGAGCAATTAAGCCAGTCTGTTAAATTAGGTCACCTCATCTTAATTTCAGAAATATTTTACCTTAATTTTCCACTTTGTATTTTCTATGTTATCAGCAGATATAAAAAAATACTAAAAATATAAACCTCAAAAAATGTAACAGAATAATGACTTCAGGTAATATTTTTGTTAACTGTTTTTAAAACTACCATGAGAAACTAGTTCATTGTATTTTGTAATATCTGACTGTACAATATACTGACTAGTTCCTTTTCATAAAAATTAAGAAGCAGACCTTACAAGGAGGTTGCATACAAGGATATATCTATAATGAAAAGCTTTTTACTGATGATTGTGATTCAGAGTAGTAAAAAGCGCTTTGTACAAATGCCAAAATAAACCCTTTAATGATATGTATATATTGTATATGTGATATAGACATATAATTACACACGTATGTGTATATATATATATGATGACTATATCCCAGAACAAGAAGGACATCCCAGCACATGAAAGACATCAAGCCATTAGAGTGAGTTCAGAGGAGGGCCACCTAGATGATTAGAGGAATGGAGAACCCCTCCCATGAGGAAGGACTGAGAAAACCGGGATTTTTCAGCTTGGAAAAGAGAAGGCTTCAGACTGACCTAATTGCAGCCTTCCAGTACCTAAAGGGAGCCTAAAAGAAACAATGAGAGAGACTATTTACAAGAGCATCTAGTGACAGGACAAGGGGGATTAGATTCAAACTGAAAATGAGTAGGTTTAGATTACATATTAGGAAGAAATTATTTACGGTGAGGGAGGTGAGGCTGGACCCGTGCCTAGGGAAGTTGTGGATGCCCTGTCCTTGGAAGTGTTCAGGGCCAGATTGGATGGAGCTCTGAGCAACCTGGGCTAGTGAAAGTTATCCCTGCCCACGGCAGTGTTGTTGGAAATAAATGATCTTTAAGGTCTGTTCCAACCCAAGACACTCTATGATTATAAAATATTTACCAAACATATAATGAGATTTAGCTTTTAAAAATAATGTTACTACTTCAGATAGGTTGTTACATTCTAGCAAAAAGATGTTATACTTACCTGTGATGTTAAAATTCCCTTTTGAGTTGAAAACTATCTTCTGCCTTCTAACCATCAAAATGTTTCAGTACTATTTAAACATTTTCTAGGCTTCTCAATGTCCATCTGCAAAAAGGTTCATTCTGCTTGATATTCCCAGTTAGTTTAAAGCAGAAAGAATCACAATATTGGGAATAAAACTCTTGGCACACCTGCCAATGATAGCAAATTTTGAGCTTCAGGTATGAAGAAGTCATTTGAGAACTGTAATCTATGACAGTCAGTAGCTCCTGTCATTTAGAGTTTCAAAGCTATTGAGATCTATGAGCAGCATCTACTCCTGGGATTAACAGATCCTCAGTAGCATCTTCTGACTTTGAAAAATAGTACTCTAAGAAACTTCCTACAGGTAGAGTTAACTTCCACATGATTGAAAAAACAAAAAAAAAAAACCCAAGGAACCAAACAAAAATGCACCCATAAACCCCATAAACTGTACAAGTATTTCTGAGATAGGGTAGTTACTGTTTTCCCAGTAACTCAAAAGATTGTTCTGGTTTTGTTAAATGTGCATTTTGTATTAAGATTGTATATATACTGGTTTAATTTGTACATTTTTGAACCAGCTGAAATATATATACATTTGGGATAACATTCATCAGCATTGCCACGAATCCTGTTTTGAAAATCTTAAAATATCACTTGTGTGGATGGTTCTGAGGAGCCTAAAAAGATTAGGATTAATTTTCTTTGAAGAATAGCAAATGAAAGATATGAGGTATTCCATGCAGCTCACATTTTGCATTTACATTTTCAAGCGGTTAGTGTAATTACTGAATTAATTATGCTTTGCTCTTAAACCCTTATTTTGAATATATTCAAAATAAATCATCATTATCAACCTCTGCAGTTTAAAATAACAAAATATTTTAGAGTCATGTGAACCTCCTACTAAGACTTTCTCTTCTTATTTATTTAAAAAAACCCCAACACATTATTTGATATAATATGAGAAGCATCCCAAATGCACAGATTGTTCTTCAAAGATACTGTTACATGCCCTGGAGTTAAGTTATCCTTAGGGATGATTTAGCAGCATTCAGGAGGTGTAAACGCTGTCACTTCAGCTGTTCCTTCAGCTTAGTTGAGGAAGTAAAGAGGTTCCTGTATGATTCCCTTGGGTGAGTAACTGCTCACTGGCAGTGATATGTGATAGTGATACATATTCATACATACATACATATATATACATATATATTTGTATGCATATTCGTACAGGTATAAAGAAGCTAATGTGCTTTTGAAAGTAAAAGAAAGAAAAAAGTCTTCTAAAATGCAGTGATATGTGGTTGCTATGAAGGCAGTTGTAGGATGGGGAGCGTGAAAAGGTAAAAACCTGTGAGATTGGTGAGTGTAGGTGACTCAGTAGGGTCAGGACAGGATAAACAAAAGTGTGTGCACAATGAGATAAAAAGGGATAGGAATCAAGCAGGAAAATTGATGGGGAATGCTTGATATTCAGATGACATGTTTAGAAATGGCGCAACAGATTATTTGCCCTGAAGAAAGTTGGAGTGCCTGTATTCTTCTTGGATACCCTTCAATTTCTGTCAATGTATCAGTCTTAAAAATGTTCATATTTACCCTGGTGGAAGCAAAAGGTAATACCTTCTCATGAATAAAGGAGTAGTCCTCCTACTATGTGTCATAATGGCTCATTATTTTACCCTCTGATTACTTCAAATTTTAACAGGTTTGTAGAGTTGTGACCAACGGTGGATTCAGACCTTTGACCAGGGGTTTTTCTTGTTTCAGGTGGCCAGTAAATCTTTGTGTGCAGTTATGGCGAACATAAAATTACTTCATAAGTCAATCGTATTTTTTCCTTTAATGTCACATGGGTCACTGTGTCATAAAGACTAAACTGATTACTCAATACTCTTGAGATAATTGTTCCTGGTTAACAGTGAGCTGCCCTGTGACTTAGTTTGGCCTCCTAGCAATTTGTCATATATATTCTCTTTTCTTCTTCTTGAAAGGCACAACAATTTTTTTTACTCTTAGTAAGTACACAGTGTGAAGCTGGAGCAATTTCTCTCAAGTCTTTGTTGTCTAAGCCCTTCTTCAGAAATTAGAGATACCTTAAGTACCCTTATATGCCTCCTTCCTAGCACTGTTGGTGTGTGTTCAGTACTAAACAGTTGTATTAAACAGATAAATGCTTTTGCAGAAAAAAAAAAAAAAGGCTATGTCTTTTCTCCATATCTGAATAGGCTAAGAATATACCAGACAAAAAATATCCTTATTATTCGCTGTAAAAAGCTGCTCCCCAACTAAAAGATGTAACTTACAGCTTTTTGGTCACTATTTTCTGTAGGGGGTGTGTGTGTATGAAAGTGGCTTAACCTCTCTTGGCAAAATTTATGGTAAAGATTCTTTTTTACTTTCAGGCTGAGCAGGTGCAAGGTTGTTAATCCTTACATCACGATTTGCATTGTAACAAACTGTCATATATCTAAATACCAAAAAAACTATGTATTTTGTAGTATCACAAACACTTAATCATATGCCAATTCTGTCATTGTGTGTATCACAAGCAGATTTTGTCCTAGCAATTCAAAATAATTTAGGAATAACTGTTTAGAACTATTCAGTGTTCAGAGTCTATTTAGTATCACAATAAATGAGTCAGGAATGTTTGGAGGGGATAAAACATACTGAAGTTAGTCACTCTAGAAATGTGAGTTAAAATTCTATCCCTTCCTTCGTGATATATGTAGGAATGAAAGAATTGGAATAGTTTTTCTTACACAAAACAGCAGTTCTATTCCAATGTAGTGTTTCTATCATAAAGTAGTATTGCGTCATTAAAGGCTTAACATGTAGGTTTTGGACCAAGTATTCTCAGGTTCTCCTGATTTCCTTTTTTTTTCAGTCTGAATATTCAGATGATGTTTTTATCCAAATTTGGAGAAATCACCAAGTATTGGTAAATATTCTAGTATATAACATTTCACCTTAATTGTTGGATACTGCTGGATGTTCAAAAAAGAATACAAATATTCATGTCACAGTTTTATTCAATCTTCTTTATGATATCTCAGAACTGTTAAACAAAAGGGAGTGTTAAATGTGTACATGCAGCACCATATTTAACAGTTTGTTTAATTTGGACTAATACTTATTTCAAGGGAAAAATAGCTGGGATAGAATAATGCAAAGGTAAGCTTTAAAAATATTCTCTAAATTATCTTCTATGAATCTGGTTTTAAAGATTGTGTCAAAAATTGCAGTATATGGAATAGTATAACAAATTTTCCTATTTCTTTTTTCTTCCTTTTGTGTACAGAAACCATCACTTACATACTTATTTTTCTCTGAGCTCTTTAGGGATAATGTCCTTGATAACATTAATTCTTTTCATGTATGCAGCCACTTAATGTCAAATAAGGATGTGGATCTGGAAAAACATTTAAGGATCATTATACTTCAAGTTAGAATTAGGAAGTATGAGATATTTTGCTTTCAGTATTGTGCATATATCACATCTATTTCTGTAAGGAATGGAATTTTACTTAACAAACACTTTTCAAAGAATCACAGCTGAACTGGAAGGGACTCATCAGAATCACCAAGTCCAACTCCTGACCCTGTGCAGGACACCCCAAGAATCACACCATGTGCCTGGGAGGGTTTTCCAAACAGACAGGCTTTGTGCTGTGACCCGTTCCCTTTCACCCTCTGCATGTAAAGCCTTTTTCTAATATCCAACCTAAGCCTACCCTGACTGAGCTTCATGCCGTTTGCTTGAGTTTTATAACTGCTCACCACAGAGATCAGTGCCTGCCCCTCCTCTTCCTCTCCCAAGGAAGTTGTAACTGCAATGAGATCTCCCCCCAGTCTTCTCTTCTCCAGGCTGAACAGACCAAATGCCCTCAGCTGCTCCTCAAACGGCTTCCCCTCAAGGTCCTTCACCATCTGCATTGCCCTCCTTTGGATGTTCTCTAAGAGCTTAATGTCTTTCTTATATTGCAGTGCCCAAAACTGCACACAATATCCAAAGTGAGGCCACCCCACTGCAGAGCAGAGTGGGAAAATGCAATGCTGTGCCTGATGCCCCCCAGGACATGGTTGGCCCTCCTGGCTGCCAGGGCACTGCTGACTCATGTTCAGCTTGCTGTCAGCCAGGACCCACAGGTCCCTTTCCAAAGTGTTGCTCTGNAGAATCACACCATGTGCCTGGGAGGGTTTTCCAAACAGACAGGCTTTGTGCTGTGACCCGTTCCCTTTCACCCTCTGCATGTNAAGTGTTGCTCTGCAGCCTCTCATTCCCTAGTCTATGAACACAACGAGGGTTTCCCCACCCCAGGTGCAGAATCTGGAACTTTTCCTTATTAAAATTCATACAGTTGGTGATTGCACATCTCTAATATGTTGAGGTCTCTCTGCAGATCCTCTCTGCCCTTGAGGGAGTAGCTGACAGCTCCTCACAGTTTAGTGTCATTGGGAAACTTGCTTAGTATCCCTTTGAGTCCCACATCCGAGTTGTTAATGAAGATGTTGAAGAGCACAGGGCTGAGGATGGAGCCCTGTTGATCCCCATAGTGACTGGACACCAATCTGATGTCACCCCATTCACTATAACTCTTTCTGCCTGACCTGTGAGCCAGTTGCTCACCCACTGTGTAACACTGTTGTCTGTGTGCTGGACAATTTGTCCAGAAGGATAGTGTGAGAGACAGTATCAAAAGCTTTGCTGAAGTCCAAAAAGATGACATCTACTGTCTTTCCTAGATCAACTAGATGGGTGGTTACCCTGTTGTAGAAGGAAATCAGATTTGACAAACAGGACTTCCCCCTCATGAAGTTGTGCTGGCTGTGACCAATGACTGCATTATCCTCCAGTTGTTTTTCAATGTTTCCTAGAATAATCTTCCATGATTTTACCAAGCACTGAATCAACAGGCCTGTATTTTCCGGGGTCTTCTTTCTTGCCTTCTTGAAAACTGGGACAATATTTGCCAGCTTCCAGTCAGTTGGGACCTTTCCAGATGCCTAACAGTGCTCAAAAATCATTGATTTTAATGGATTGCTTTCAATATATTCATCTCTGTAAATATTATTAAAAATAAAAGGACTTTTGTTGGTGAGAAAAATTTAATTCTTTTTGTGCTTTAATATAGAAGAACTCCAAGGGAAGTGGAATTTTAAACAAAAGACAGAATTATGAGACATCTTAAATGTTCTTTTAATAATGAACCTCAGCATGACTGTATCTGCATTTGACTTGAAGGATAAGAAATATCCAGTCAACATTACTTTTCTCTGTTGAAAAGAAAAACCTCTGATACAGGAAAATGTGGTACATGGTTTTGATTCTAAAGGGCATATTTCAAACTTCATAATATGTAATGTTCTAGTAGTTCCTCTGAAAGTTGACCTCTGAAGCAGGTGTTTCAGCTGTTCTGGAGTTTGTGGCTTCTGTGAACCCTTTTCATATAAGCAGTATATTTCAGACCTTTATGGAAATATTATTACTTCCAAATCTGATACAGTCAGCCTTTGAAATATAGAACTCTTCTATATATTGGGCATTCCAACATGTGTAACCTCTGATTAGCCCACCTATCTCTGCATGAATCTTCATACTATTTGGAAGAGGGAGAATAGTACTTGTTTAGCCACTCTTAACTGCAGATATTATGTGTCAATAAGCCATCTGGTAAACAAGCTTCACATGCTGACTAGATTTATTTGAATGTGGTTACAACGGATGTTCTTTTAGGCCATAAAATATATTTTTTTTAATTTTTTTTTTAGTATTTTGGAATTAAAAATCTTACGTTTTGAAATTAAAGAAGAGAAATTAAGAATTTCAATATTACTATTAGGAAAGGACATTTTTTTGTTGTTTATATTAAAAAGTGGTAGGGGGAAAAAGTGAAGGGATTTTTTTTTCTGCATCATGGTTTGAAGAAGGTAGATCTAATTTTGTACTTATTTCTTAAGTTAATTCTTCTGTCTAAAGTATGTGAATAATTTTTTTCCTCTAGCAATCATTTGCCTTTTTTATTCCTCCTTTTTTTATTGACCTCAAATATAAAAAGGAAATAGAGTGCCCCATCAGTGGTGCTGTAGTGCTGAGTTATATTCCGGACCACCTCTAAAATGGTGAACCATTAAATCTTACAGTTTTTATTTAAGACTACTGGACAGCCATCATGTTGAAAGATAAGTTCCTGTTGAAGACTGAAAAATATAGCCAAGTTCTCTAATACTGACTCACCCAAAATCCCTTAGTTATGGGAGATATTTTTCTCACTATAACTTTACTAGATTTTTTTCCACATTTAATAGACTGTATCAAGATCGAGTAAGGAATTATTAAACTCTGTTATTTATCTTCACTTCACTTAAAAATAGTAGCTTCAGGAATTGTGTAAAATAATATGTCATGACAAGGACTTGGCAAAATTTCAGAGTTTACACTCCTATGTGCTCAATAGTCCAGGTGATGAACCTTAATGGTCACATAAATAAAAAAGTAAGAATGGCTTTCTTAGAAATTCACCCTTCAAATTGTTGTTTGTTTTAAGATTTAAATTATTCACATTAGCAGCATGCTATATGTATTAGAATTACCAGCTCCTGGTTAAGGGATAAAAACCCCTGAATCCTTCTACTACAGTATTCAGTTGTGCCTTTATTGAGTGTGCAGTGCTTCAGAATAAATTCACTGTATTTTACTTTAGCTGCTCCTACAGGCAGAGTGTATATTAGATAATCAGTTAGATCATTTGTTTCAGTTATTTTCCCATGAATTAGTATGGTCAGGAACAGTATGATCAGGAACTGGCACTGCTGGCACAGAAACTGCATGCACTGAATTTTGATTTGGAATAAAACACACTGTCCTGTATGTCTGCTTTATCATCTTTGAGGTTATGTTTGTCTGCCTGCCCCAGTTTACATCTTCACATTACTGCTGGGGTTACAGGAGATGTCTTTGAGATCACAGGACAGAAGTGGCAACGGACTCCTTCTAGTTTAATATCACATCCTTTCTGTCTTCTCAAAAAGCATACTAACATGCCTGACACAGTATCACAGTGATACACTTGAAAAAATACATTGTTGAAAAAATAAATTGTTTGAACATCTTGGGACTGATAGAAATTACTACGTTTTCATAAAGTGAAATGCTGTTGCTTTCCATTTTTTGAGATGAAATTTGTGCTTTGTGGCACCCTAAGATATTTATGGATCTTGAAGTCTTGGAAAAGACAAGGAAATCCAGCTTCCCAACTTCTGAAAAGAGACTTTTTTGTCCTTGTGATTTTTATAGTTACAGGCACAGTATCTTCTACATTTCTCCTGGGTTTTGGAGATTTTTCTTTTTTTCAGTTCCTAAATCAGTGAGCCACTTATTTGTGTTGCATATAGACAACTGTGAAATGAATTTTGGAAACAAACAGCAGATAAGTGTACATGGGACCATACCTTTAGTGCAGCAACTGTTCTTTTCCTTTACGTGTTTTCATAAATTTAGATAGCTAGAACCTCCTTTATCAAAACTGTAGTAAGGATAGGTACTTTTACATGAAGACACATTTTCTAATAAAAATAAAATATTTGCAGCCATCTGAAAAAAATTTTTATAATGTACATTTTTCAATTAGTGTCAGTAACTACTAGCTTGAAACTATTCCATCAGCATTAATGAGAGAGTCGGTAAAGGTTCAGAAGTGAGGGCAAAACACATATTATGATTTACTGGCTGACTTCACTAAAATATTTACTGACTTAGAGTTGAACTTAAATGGTACAACACACAATAGTGTGCATGTGTGACTTCCATTTAATAGATGAATAAAACACTTCTTGAAGGTACAAGTTAAAAAAAAAATTAGGATTTATTTCAGTTGTTGTGGTTATTTATAATCTACTTTTAAACTTGCCAGTTCCCATCTAGCAAATAAATAATATTCTGAGAGTGACTTTTCTTTCCTGGAAGTCTCCCTTGTGGTAAGCATAAAAAGTTTATTGGTGCATCCACCTAATGTTACTGTTGTACTCATTAGCTTAAATAACTTAAATATCTATTAAAATTAGCTTAAATATTCATTTTAAAATTTTATATTTGGATTTCTTGTTTTTGTTTTCTGAGACTGTTTTGGTCTGGAACATGTCTGTAACACCAGATATAAGCAATGTTCACTTGAGCTCATAACGCTAACAATAGAATATGACTTCAAATCTATTAGTGGAGGTCTCATCTGAAAGGCAGAGCATCTTTTTTTACTCCTCAGTGTTATGATAAGACTGCATACAAATACATACAAATACTTATGTTTGTGTGAGTATATATTTCATAAGAAAGCAAGTTCTGTGTATAATCCTACGTTTGCTAATGGGTGTAATGCTGTCTGTCATGAACTTGATTTTACTATAAAATGTCAGCTAGCTGTATATGTTTTGTTACACCAATTTTTAAATCTTTGTAGGATCTATGAGTTTTTGTCATAAAAATTTTGATATTTTTATGTATATTATATATTATTCTTATATACCTTTTTTCCTAGGCCTTAGAGTGGATAACTGAAAGTTGCTTTTATCAAATGTTTTTGTTTTTTTTTGTTTTTTTTTAAAATTAGAGGAAAAGGACAAAGCAAAACCAATTGATGTTTCAGTGAGTCATACTTAGATAAGGATATTTCAAATGATTTTTACTGAAGCACCTTTTTTGCTACTTAAAAATCATTACTGTTATTGCTATAGCAACTGCTGAAATTATCATGCCCCGTTTGCAGTGTAAGCCAGTGCAGGTCATACAAATGATACAGATGTTCTCAGACTTAATTTGTAAAAGCTTTTTAAACACCCGTTTCTCTGAACTTCAGCATTGTAAACATTGTTCTGTATGTTTTAGAGCTATTAAAACTTAATCTACTACATTTATAATGGATGGTTAATCATTGTTCTTTACTAATTTCAAATGAAAACATTTCAATACCAACATTTACTGCAGTAAAATAACTTTAGTTACACTAATGAAGCATTAACTTGATGAGATGGCAAAGTATCCATTCCTAAGCTGTTAAGGAAGCCTCATCTGACTGTGTGAGTGTGGGGGTGTAGCTGCAAAGGGGCCTCAGTCCCATCTCAGGTGGTGCGAGTGTGACTGCCAGAGGAGGTCCTGGAGGACTGGAACGGGAAGTTTCCTTAACAAGAGGCATCAGTAAGTTTTATGTTCATAGGCAAGATACCAGCCCTTGCTGCTGAACCTCTCTTCCTTCATGTTCCAACTCTCAAATTTAACAGAAGAAAAAGAGCAAACGGTTGCAGCGTATAGGTTTTCTTAATTGCTGACAATGATCTAAGTGCAAATGCACAGTTTAAAAATACTGTCTCAGAAATGTATTAGAGAGTTCCAATTCATAAAAGGCAAGAACTCTTTCCTTAGTTCCTGAATTCTTACTGAATCTGAAAATGCTTGCAAATAACTGCATAGATCATCTGATTTGGAAAGTGCAAAGCTAGCTGGGGCCTCTGCAACAGTAATAGAAATCCCTTGAGAGTAAAGTTATCATCGAGATAACTTTCTATGTTGCATACTTTCTGTTTCATAATACAGTAAAAAAGGTGTTTTAAGAAAAAGTAGATGTAAAATAAGATGCATTTATTGAATATTATAAGCAATGCAGTTAAATAAGAAATTAAAACAAGACAAACACACATCTTTCAAGTATTTGCATTCAAGGGAGTTAATGAAAGACTGCTTTTCACTTCCAGGATCTGTAACTTATTTGTCATGTTACATATAACTTTCTTCTCTTTGATGTGATCAAAGCCCAGTCTCCAAATTAGCTAAAGACTGCCTGGTGTTTTATTGTTTATAAAGCAAACCGTGATGCCTCATGGTGTTGATTTAATCTCCTGTCACTTTGTTCAGCACATATCAAGTATCACATACTGTCGAGTTGTAAATCTACACCTAAAAAGAGTACAAACATTTAGGAATTCCTTTGCAGTGTAATGTGCTGGAACATGCCAGGAAAGGGAGAAGAGTAGAACCTAATCAGTTATGGCTTGCCTGGCCCTGTTTTTTAACTCATTCACATTTGCTTTTAAAATTCATTGATGATTCATGGAAACAGCCCTGGAAACAGGGATGAAAACCAGTAGTCTGTTCTGGCTGTTGTAATCACGGGACTAGAAAATTGAGTGCCCTCCTTTCTGAGTATTTAGTGTTCTTTTTTACCAATCCAAAGCAGAGATGATAGAGATTGTCTGTCATTGTAGAGTACTTAAAAATGGACTAAAAAAAGTGCTACAGTGGTATGGTTTAAGTATTTTGTAAATGAAGAAAATTAAAGACAATAAATTCCAAAGCTCTGGTAGGCTAAACATAAAAATATAGGACAGATCAAAAAGTCTTTGAAGAACAGCTAGCAAAATGTGCAATAACATGTTTTTCTTCTTTATTTCAAGGGTAGGATGTCAGTGAATGCATCTATAAGGTTGATGGATAAAGGTAAAAAAAGACTAATGGAGAAGCTAGGGACATTACATAGAAACTGAAATCAGTCTTTACATCTTCTTGCATTTTATTCTGTCTTCACTTACAAGAAACTGAGAAAGCATTTAGACTGGATTCCTTCAAATGCAAGCTTTCAAAAGATCTCTTTTTGAAAATAAACTGCAGCAATGATAGTTAAATAAAAGAGAAAATGAACATTACAGATTTTTAGTTTCTTCAATGCCAAGTCAGTTTTAGGCAAAACATTAACTGTGATGCCAGAAAGGGTTTTATGAGAGCTCTAGGAAGCTATAAGACATAAGACTGATGTCCTGCTGTACTAGATAAGGTGATAGAAACAATATTTAGGATTGCTGAATACACAGCTAAATATGACCTACTTGAGAACTATCGACGAGTCTGTTTTGGGTTTTGTTTTTTTTTTTCTTTTAAAGAGAAATTCTACCATAAAACTCACTGGAAGGCTTGAAAGAATTAGCTGTTGTGTTGATAAAAGACTGATAGAAGCTTTCTAAGTATCCAAAAGGCTGCTGCTGAGTCTCATAAACCAGATTTTTAATGAAAGTCAGCAGCTACAAGGTAAGAAACAGTAAAAAAGTAAATGTTTATTGTAGCTGAAGATCAGTGGTGAAACTCTACAAGCTGGTAATCAGTTGAAGACTGTAGAAAAAAGTCTCATGACACTGTGGGACTGTATTATGAAACAGCATAATGAAATTGAGCATATGTATGAAGTGTAAGCTCAGTATAGAGTACTCATAAAAAAATCCCAAATCAATTGTTAGAAATTATTAAGAAGATAAATGGGAGATTCCACAGCATAGATGTTTGTATGTTGAATGCTGTGTGCAGTTTTCATCTTCCTATCTCTGTTTGAAGAGATATAATATAAACATGAATAATCAGAGAAGATCAAAGTTATTAGTGTGAAAGCCATCAAGGTTATATCAGAGCTGAAGATTAATATGAGACTAGCAGAGAGACTCATATGTTTGATCTGTTCTTGCCTTTCTACATTCATTCTTTTAAAGTATTTCTGGAGAATGAGAACTTCTGAAATCAAACAATAAAGCTGTTGTCACATTTCCTGTGACAGAATTGGGAGTTTCATCCTTATTCTGACAAAACTCTTGATTGGTTGTCATAAACCAGTGTTAAACAAAACAAAACAAAACAAAAAGTTTTAGCTCTATTTTAAAGAAGGCTTTCAAACTAAGTCACTTCCTTTAAGGTTCTTGCAACACTTCTCTGAACAATTGGTTGTATTATCCTTCTCCCCTACCCTTTTTTTCCCATGTGTAGTGCAAAGAATGCATAAAATCAATTGAATTCTGTTCCAAAGGATAACTTCTGAAATGAGGATTTTCCCAGGAAAGGCCATAGGACTTCATTGTCTCACATGTTGATTTTTCTCTCACAGGCCCTTGAGTAGAAATTTCCAGGCTAGAGGTATAATGTTTTGCCAGAACTTGGAACAAATATTCCAGGAATCTTGCTCTGAATCAACACTGTGATAAAGAAACTGAAAAGTTTGTCATGAAACTTGAGATTTATTTTAACTTCTTTTTCTAAAAATTTGATCTTGCTAGAGAAACAGAGCTTAAAATGTTAACTTCTTTGTGACAGCAAGAATGCAGTGCTTGTCCCAAATCTTGACAGCCGTTGAGATACAGTTAATGTCAAAAAGCACTCATATTGTCTTTCTCTGCAGAAAATAATTTAGTTTGTCTAGTAGAAAAGGAATACATAGAGTTAATTAAGGCAGGGCTAATAAAGCAATTGTACTACAGGGAAATTTTCAATGCAGGTTTGGTCAGTTAAAGTCACAAATTTAAAATGTCAATTAAGCTTTTTTTCAAAAAAATAAGCAGCAAGATATAATCATCAGTGTCAGGTTTGAAAATTACTGTAGGTATGCTGGTTTCATTATTTGTTCTGAAATTGTACTTGACAGCTGAGGTGACTAAACATTGTTACATAAATCATTATGAGCATTTTGAACTCCCTCAAGGTAGTTACAGAACTGTAGATGAAAAGGGCTCATTCAGTCAAACATGAATCTGTTTTTCAAGGTTTCAAGATTTCTAACAAAATCACTCTGGAAATGAGAAGCAAATGTGCCTCTTAAAAACAGCTGATAATGTCCACACCTAAGAAGACAGACTCCTGTGTTCTTATTCTTTCAGGACTTTTTGTTGTACTTTTTTGTTGATATTGAAAAATTACTGACTTCCAGTTTGTCTTTTGTGAGTTTTGGTTTTTACATGATTTGTTACTGCTTGTCATGGAATCACAGAATAGTTAGGGTTGGAAGGGACCCCTGGGAATCATCTTGTCCAACTCCCCTGCCAAGGCAGAGTCACTCAGAGCAGGTTGCACTGGAACTCGTCCAGGTGGGTTTTGAATGCCTCCAGAGAAGACTCCATGACCTCCCCAGGCAGTTTGCTCCAGTGCTCTGCTGCCCTCAACATAAAGTAGTTCTTCCTCATCTTGAGGTGGAACGTCTTGTGTTTTAGTTTATGGCCATTGCTCCTAGTTCTGTCACTGGGCATCACTGAAAAGTCTGGCATCATCCTCTTGACACCCACCATTGAGATATTTATATGCATTGATGAGGTCCCCTCTCAGTCTTCCCTTCTCTAGACTCAGTCACCAGACTGTAGTGCTAAATATTTAATCTTTCTTTGTAAACATCTTTCATAGGAAGGGTGGGAAGTATCCTTATAATCTAATCATCAACAGGCAAAAGACAAAGGTTTCAGTATTTTAAGGTTATAAATAACCTAAAATTCAGCTAATGGTTAATTAATACAGTGCATGAGCTATTGAAGCCAACACATCTACCAAATAATGACTCTGTTTCACCCCCTAAATAGATGTGAATGTGAAAGTGCTCAAATGGAAATAGACCCACACAGTAGCAGGGCATGGTTACTAATTCTCTCAAGGGGAGGAGGCATCAGTAGCTTGTGATATTGGGTTTTTATACACTGGGGAAAAGTCTAGTAAACTCTAATCATCTTATTCAATGCTATGCCATATTTCTTGAGGTACCAGTAAAGTTTGAGGCCTATGAGAACAGTATAAAATAACTTGAATTAGGCTTAAATTTAAAGTTACAGTGAAATAGTACTTCAAGTAAAATCATAGAAATATAGAATCATTTTGGTTGTAGAAGACCTTCAAGATCATGAGCCATTTTGCTCAACATAGAAATGCTGCTTTAGGCTTTGCAAATATCTCACTTTTATATGATGCTGAATACCTGCTATATAGACTTACCTTTTAAGAAGAAATTCTATTATTGCTGAGAGCCATTGAGAGCTTCTTAAGAGCCTCTGTGTAGGTATACAATACTGCCTTGCTCTGTATTTGTCATATCTTTAATGTTTCATGAATGCTCAAATTCTTAATAACTTTCCCCCCCCACACAGATGTCTTCTTTCTTTGTCTTTATTTATGGAAAAAAAATATTATGGATATACTAGAACTACATTGGAAAGCTAGCAGTGACTTAACATAAAAAATGGAAGTGCCTTCGTAACCTTAAGAAAGCTGACATTCAGCAATAGCTCACCTTTCTGTTTGTTTGTTTGTGGTTTTGTTTGGGTTTAGGAGGGCTTTTTGTTTGTTTTTGACTCATGAAACCCTATTTCATAGGAAAACCTCTAAAACCTGCCACAAAATTTTGTGGTATTTTCTATTGTGTGTCCTTTCAGCTTTTAGAGGCTTCAGCGGGGAGCTGTAGAGAGAAGGTGGAAAATGCAGAGAGGGAAACTGAGTTTACATAGGAATCTTGATGGCGAAGAGAAAAAGAAATCTGAATTGTGGAACAAAATGAAGAAACAAGACCTGACTTTTTGGTGAAAAAAATAAGGCAGGGTGTGAGAGAAAAGGTGGAGGAGTGGTGCAATAGGAACAAGCATGGGCTTATAGAGTTAGGAATACTCCTGAATTGCAACAATCATAGGACATGGCAGGGGAAAGAAGACTCCTTTGAACAGGAAGCAGAAAAGACAAGGTAGGATACACAGGCAGGACCATTTGGATGGTTCTTGTAAAATGTTTTGGTGCCTTTTTTTTGTTTTCTCTTTAATCAGGACACAGTAAACCTAGAGTTGCTGTTGCTATAACACTGATGTAAGACTTTTTATGTGAAGTGGTATTGTGGCTGGAGAAATGAAAAACAGACTACTTGAAAGCATAATTTCATAATACTTGGTCTTATAATATCAGAGTCTCTCTGAAACTAAGTTTCAGAGAGATTAATTATGTAAGGACTATGATTTTTTGCATTCTTTAAGACTTATGTACTTTAAAACTTAGAGACAAGGTTTGACAGCAAAAATCTCCGTATAGTCTCTACTGAGTCCCTTGGAAAAAATCTTAGTCATCACTAAAAGACAGCTATGTTCATCCTCCCTGCTTTTCTCAGATACCTGTCATTCCTTGTTCCTGTTACAAATTCCTTTGTTGAACTGTCTCTTCCTCTGTTTATCCCAGTGGAGTAGGTCTGCTTTGAGGCAAGACCATTCTCCTCCATCCTCTGCTTGCAGTATTTCTGCTCACCAGTAGTGGAGCAGAAGGGCAAAAGCTAATGGGTATTTCCTCTTTACTGCTGAGAGTTGTCCCTCTAAAAGTACACTATGAACAAATGAGATATAGCCTCTGTCATGACTAAGTTAATCTCTACATTAAAGAGCCTGTCTTTGAACACTGTAAACTTTGGTAAAAATCTCTTGAAGGTGGAGAGGGAAGGGAGAGAAAGTGAGTATCAGGGAAATAGGATAAATGTTCACTGACTGAAGTGAAAAAAGCTTTTCATGTAAGCAATCACTGGGAAAAACACTGCAAAATATAGAACTTTAAGTACTCTTGGGATCTTACAGTATGAGAAGTATGAGAAATTAGAGAGTGTTTTGACTTACAACAAGCTGAGTTGAGCCAATATATTTTCTCAAGTGGTTATCTTCAGTGGTATTCTTGAAGTCAGTGAGTAGTGATGCTTTAGCAGCTCACAAACTTATTAACTAGATCTAGTGAATGAGTGGATTTTGGGGACAGATAGAGTGGGAGTAAAGTGACAAGAAAAGGAATAGTCTGGGATTTTTAGATTGCCTTCCTCCACTTATTTCCTTGGTGTTTCTATCCCTTCTCTCTCTCACACTCTCTCTCTCTGAATCTCTTTGTCTTCTGCTGCCACTGTTAATCAAAAGTTAATGAATTTATTCACAGTATGGTATATCTTAAAATCCCATAATTTCTGATACTAATTAAATGATGCCCCTGTCACAAATAAACAAGTGATTCTCCTTCAGGAGTCAGCTGAAATGACTCACTTTGAAGTACATTTTAGCATCAGGACATGAGTGAATGCCATGCTTTTTTCTGTGCAATAATACTTCAAAATATAACTGTTTATTGAGTGTTAGACAAAACACTCAATTGAGTGTTAGAGATTGAAATGTTATTGTCAACAACTTTTAAAAAAACCTCAACCCTCCCCAAAATCCCTATACAAGTTAATTTCAGAGCTGTGAAATGTTGCTATCTATTCTGCAACCTTGAGATCAATGAGAAAGCACCTTCATATTTTGTTTTGTTAATATCCATTTGCTTTATAGAAAGTCAGTAGATATGATAGTAGAATGTGATCACAGAATATTTGTATAAATACTCAGACCTTGTTTGTATATTTGGTTTAAAGGATAAACTGTTATTTTTCTAAACATCTAAGCTGGGGAAAAAAATCCACTCATATGCACGCTGTTTTTAAAAAGAGTAGTGATTGCACATGAATAGACCTGTTATCAAGTCAATATTTTTAAATATTTTGAGAGGGATACTCATGCAATGTTCAATTTGAACAGAGACAACAAGATTGCTTGAAAGTATTCAACCAACCGGTTGCCAGTACCTACTTTGCACTGACCAGTGAGTGATACAATGTTTACTTTTTTGTTTTGCATTTCCATTGTTTACATATTTCCAAAGAGATTTAGTTATTCATATTTCAAAGCCAATGACTGAAATATGGTATAAGAATGAGTAAAAATGAAGATTATATCAATCTTAGTTGAAAGTAAATTATATTGTTTGGCAACACAGTAAAATTCTGCAAAAAGAACAAGAAGTTTCAAGGGCTTTTTCTGTTGTTTGTGACTTTTTAGCTTGACCTAATTTGCAGGCAGCATCTACTTTTTAGTTGAAAACAAAGAACACAGAAAATCCTTTGATATATGCTGACTTCATTTTTACTGCTTTTGTTACAAGGGAAGAGGGAAACAAACTTCTCATAGCTCCAATCAGGATGGGGTGACTCCAGACGTGTGTACAGACTGAGAAATGAGATGCTGGAAAGCAGTGCTGCAGAAGCGGTCCTGGGGATGCTGGTTGCTGGCAAGTTGAATATGAGTCAGCAGTGCCCTGGCAGTCAGGAGGACCAACCGTGTCCTGGGGGGCATCAGGCAAAGCATCACCAGCCGGTCAAGGTAGGGGATTGTCCTGCTCTGCTCTGCACTGGGGCAGCCTCACCTTGAATATTGTGGGCGGTTTTGGGCACCACAATATAAGAAATACATTAAGCTATTAGAGACTGTCCAAAAGACAGCAAAGAGGATGGGGAAGAGCCTTGAGGGGAAGTCATATGAGGAGTGGCTGAATTCACTTTGTTCAGCATGGAGAAGAGGAGACTGAGGGGAGACCTCATTGCAGTTACAACTTCTTTGTGAGGAGGAGGGGCAGGCACTGATCTCTTCTCTGTGGTGATCAGTGACAGGACATGAGGGAATAGTGTGAAGTTGTGTCAGGGGAGGTTTAAGTTGGATATTAGAAGAAGATTTTTCACCCGTAGGGCGTNGGTGACTCCAGACGTGTGTACAGACTGAGAAATGAGATGCTGGAAAGCAGTGCTGCAGAAGCGGTCCTGGGGATGCTGGTTGCTGGCAAGTTGAATATGAGTCAGCAGTGCCCTGGCAGTCAGGAGGACCAACCGTGTCCTGGGGGGCATCAGGCAAAGCATCACCAGCCGGTCAAGGTAGGGGATTGTCCTGCTCTGCTCTGCACTGGGGCAGCCTCACCTTGAATATTGTGGGCGGTTTTGGGCACCACAATATAAGAAATACATTAAGCTATTAGAGACTGTCCAAAAGACAGCAAAGAGGATGGGGAAGAGCCTTGAGGGGAAGTCATATGAGGAGTGGCTGAATTCACTTTGTTCAGCATGGAGAAGAGGAGACTGAGGGGAGACCTCATTGCAGTTACAACTTCTTTGTGAGGAGGAGGGGCAGGCACTGATCTCTTCTCTGTGGTGATCAGTGACAGGACATGAGGGAATAGTGTGAAGTTGTGTCAGGGGAGGTTTAAGTTGGATATTAGAAGAAGATTTTTCACCCGTAGGGCGTTTGGGCCCTGGAACAGGCTCCCCATGGAAGCGGTCACAGCACCAAGCCTGACAGAGGACCAGAAGTGTTTGGATGATACTCTCAGGCACACGGTGTGACTCTTGATGATGTCTCTGTGCAGGGCCAGGAGTTGGACCTGGTGATCCTTATGGATGCCTTCCAAATCATCATATTCTGTGATTACAGTTTCATTGCTTGGTTGCTTAAAGAAGAAAAGGTGATTGCAAGCGGTACCATGTTTGTTTTTTTTCTCTTTCACATTAGAAGAATGAATTAGGAAAGGAATACTGAAGCAATTCTAGTTCTTCCCACTCTTTTAATCTATATGAGGTGATATTCATCACTTTAATAATCTCAGTATCTTTACAGTCTAAATTTGTAGCATGTGATGTGAAAAGTATTTTCAAATGCAAGCAAGCTTGCTAGTATGCATACAAAATAATGCTTTCTTGATCCAAAATTCTGAAACCTGAGTCGTTCCATACTTTAGTAATTGCATAAGTTTAAAAAAAAAAAGGGGGGGGGGGG